>CM076414.1:11643759-11863759 GCA_038363315.1 Mugilogobius chulae
TGATGGTGAATGTTTTCACTGGAGGTCCAGGCTCCTGAGGGTCTGCTATGTGAGCAGCTGACGTCACTCACGCATAACATGTACTTTCTTAAATAAATAAAAAAGAAAATGTACCTGAATAATACTTTTTCTTCCTGCCGTCAATCTGAGTGATTCTCAAAAAGACATGTAACAATGTGAAGTTTGTGGTACAGGAAACAGCTGATGCTAATGTGCTAGCTTTAATTTGTTAAGTCAATCAAAGCAACTAATAAAGTTTTCATCATGAATTGATTTGGTGAGGAACATTATTTCATGTTTCAATCTGTTCTTTTCCGTTTGGGTTTCGCCTGAGCCTGTGTTTTCTCTTGTCCAATCATCGAGCCTAAAGGGGAGACTGCTGAGAGGTCTGCTCCAGGGTCCAGGGTGAAAACAGGCCCAAAAGCGGCTCGAGATTGGCTCGCAGGGCCTGTTCTCTAAAGAGCACTTGTTTATGTTTTAAGTCTGGGCTGATTTTTGTGAGCTTGAATGCATCTTCATCTGCTGATTAAAAAACTAACAGCTTGGACAATTGACTTAAAAGTAGGCTTTGGACATTAATCGAAAAATCGAGAGATCGAAATTGAATCAAATCAAATCATCAATTATTTGGTGGTGGAGAAAAAAAGAGAGTATCCGAGGCCCGTCTGTAGTTATTAATTAATTAATTTCAGCGAGTCAAAGTCCCAGATGGATATGAGAACTCAGGAGTTCAACACAGATCCATCTGGCGTGATCCAGGTTAGCCCAGCCCTACTTAAAAGTCAATTGTCCAAACTTAACCCTTAACAAAGAATATTATGTTAAGGGTTTAGGACTCAGATTAGAGCATCTTTGAGAGAACTTGTAAATTGTACATTGTGTGTTTATTCATGCAATAATCAAACACTACAATAACATTATATCATTGTATAACTTGCTAAAAAAAAAAAAAATTGTAAAACATGTCTCTTTCTCAAATCCACCACAGATGGATATCTCACTGATTGGTTCGTTTTGGGTTTCTCAGTAGAAGTAGAAGGCAGCCCAGTGGATAATCATTGGCAGTCAGCATGCCTCTCTGCCACTAAAATCAATTACTGCCGGCTCCATTCAATTCCAGTCCTTTATTGCATTTGTTTCCTTTTTGGAACAAAAGGTAATCAGCTGAATAAAATGTGTAAAGTAAAATAAAAAAAAACAGGGGAGAGTGCTAGAATGAATGGGAAAGGGTGTTTTATTACTTTCTTGAAATAACTGTCTGAGCGTTGTCTTCTAGAGCTGAGATCTCCACGGCACCACCCATAAGAACATCCATAGTGAAAAACAACTCTTGATAAATGTTTACTGTAATAAGGAACAGTCTAGGCAAAGCAACATCGACATGAGGTCAGACAGGGGCAGAGTCTTTACTAGAAAAGTTAGATTGGGCTATTGTACAAAAATTAAAACTGCTGGTCACTAAATAAACAATTCATAAAGGTCCACGTCACACTAAAAGTATGAATTAAAGATATTCAATGACTTTATAGAGACTCGGCTCATTCAAACTAATGCAGAAACACCTCAACTGAAGATGATAATGTTTAAGGCTAAAGAAGAAATGAGGAAAGAATATGAGAAAGTGTTGATGAATAAGGCAGTATAAATAGGGCTTCTGGGTGATTTTGTGGTCAAGAAGGTGAGTGAAGAATGCAGTCTCCTCATTATTACCACTATGTCCAATTTAGGACTTATTATTCCTCCTCACATCTCACCAATCTTGGGAGTTGGACTATAGCTTGTGATAGCGTCGAGCTGGATTAAAGGTCATGGATCTGATTTTCTTTTTTATAATTACTTAAAGGAAGACACTGCAGGTGAATAGGGGAAAATGTATGTTAATGGAAAATGTCTCATTACTTTTAATCGCGTCATATAGAAATCATGTTTCATATAGAAATAAGAGATTTTATGGATAGAAAAAGAAAAGAAAGCCTTGCACACAACAGGGGGAGCAAAATTGGAAAAATTACATACAGTATAATTGCAAAGGTTTTTACAGAAGAGATTTTGGAGAGAAAATGTGCATACAAATCTGGCTTCAATATAAATATTACTTTGCTAAAACTTTTAAAATCTTGTAAAGTTAGTGTGTGTGTGTATATATACTATGTATATATATATATATTATATATATTATATATATAATATATATATAATATATATATATATAGGGGATGATACGATGACTCCATTTTGAGAATTAACTTACAGTGTTCCATAGAACTCTAGTACAAGGGTTCTTAACCTTTTGGACTTCAAGACCCGAATAGTCATATGCAAAGTAACCTAGGGGGGCCCAATCTCATATTAAATGTATTGTATTTTACTGATTGTGTGGCCCTCAAGAAGATGCTCGTGGCACAACTTTGGGCCCCAGCCCAATGGTTAGGAATCACTGCTCTTGAACACATCAACAGAGACAATGGAGCTTTCACCTTAACTCACACTTGGGATTCACTTTATAGAGACTATCAGGTCAACTTGAACCAGGAGAGCAGTTACCTGTCCCTGGCTCAGTTTGCGGTAAGCTCTGCAATAAGACCATGTAGACAATAGACACGGATGAATGCATAACATTTCAAAGGTTTTCTTAATTTGGTTTTGGTGAACCATGGTCTTGGTCTTGTCTCGGTCTTGACATAAGAGTCTTGGTCTTGTCTTGATCTTGACCCTCGGTGGTCTTGGTCTCGTCTCGGTCTTGACATAAGAGTCCTGGTCTTGTCTTGATCTTCATCCTCAGTAGTCTTGGTCTCGTCTCGGTCTTGACATAAGAGTCTTGGTCTTGTCTTGATCTTCATCCTCAGTAGTCTTGGTCTCGTCTCGGTCTTGACATAAGAGTCTTGGTCTTGTCTTGATCTTCATCCTCAGTAGTCTTGGTCTCGTCTCGGTCTTGACATAAGAGTCTTGGTCTTGTCTTGATCTTGACCCTCGGTGGTCTTGGTCTCGTCTCGGTCTTGACATAAGAGTCTTGGTCTTGTCTTGATCTTGACCCTCGGTGGTCTTGGTCTTGTCTCGGTCTTGACATAAGAGTCTTGGTCTTGTCTTGATCTTGACCCTCGGTGGTCTTGGTCTCGTCTCGGTCTTGACATAAGAGTCTTGGTCTTGTCTTGATCTTGACGCTCGGTGGTCTTGGTCTCGTCTCGGTCTTGACATAAGAGTCCTGGTCTTGTCTTGATCTTCACCCTCGGTGGTCTTGGTCTCGTCTCGGTCTAAGGACTCTGTGGTCTCAGAAATGTCTTGGTCTCGATTATTCTTGCTCTAAAATGATCTTCATTTGGCTTCACTTTTCACTTTTTAAATCCTGCCAACGTGTTCTCGAGGCTTGCGTGTAAAAATGGGACTCATTTGTATTACAACGATTTTTTTTTATGACTTCCTGTTTGTGCATGTATATATTTGATGTGTGCTTCTCTTTGATTTACTAGTTCTATGCAGTTCTGTGAAGGTTCAGTTACGTTCAGGTTACTGAAGATGAAAAGGAAACAGCAGTGGTTGTATGTGGTGTAAAAGATAGTCTGTTGTACTGGTAGATGTTAAACGACAAGGACAAACTGTTTTGTTGTTGTTTTTTCTTTCACCTTATGTCACAATTATAATGCATTCTTCATTATCAGACAGTATGTTCTCTTTATTAGCCCACACTCATTCAAATAAAAAGCCTGTTCATGTAGTTAATTTGATATTTACACCGTAGCATCAGATTAAGATCCATTTGCTGTGTGTTTTCTAGTTCAGAAGATCTCATAGTCAGGTCAACACCCTCTCCAGGCCAAACTCCAACAAAGTATAACTTGTCTTTCTCAGCTTACAAGATTTAAGATATTTTTTCCCAATGAAGGAAGATGGACCAAAAATCTATACAAAACTAGTGAAACTCCAACCAACTTTAAACCAACTCACTTTTTCACAGCTTTAAACACTCTGTAGTTGTGCTAGCTATAACCCTAACCCTCTTTTTTTTCCCCTCAAAATAATCTTAAGGTCAGGAAAAGGGTTGGGATTAGGATAGATTATTTGGCTAACAACTTTGAGAAGAGTAGAGAGTTGCCAAATATGAACATCAAGTCTGTACCTCCGAATGACGTGGACGGACATGAGACTGCAGTCACTTGACTTTCGCTAAATAAAACATTGTGTTTTTTCCAGTCATTTACTAATAAACTATGTTATATAGTATTTTATAGGGGTGATTCACATTTTCTTCAAGGTTGATTATAACCAGGTCCATTGACTTCCTGTTCCAAACTCCAAAATAAGCCCCAACTCCTTATTATCATATTTTTGCTTTACTAAGATGTACATATTGAACTATTAATTTTCTTCATTCATGTGTTTAGTGGCTTGCAATTTATCAATCCAAAATGTTTGCCGTTATTGCAGTTTTTTAAGTCTATTACCTTTTTGCAGTTGGTTTGTTCAAGATGGTCAAAATCTCCACCCTGATTGCAGACGAGAGCAGCCAGCTTAAGACAAAGGAAGGAGATTCAACTTGGACACTTCTCAAGCTCAAGAGCTGTCTCAGGTTCGCAGACTCACGGAGAAAGCACAGTTCTCGCATTTGTTCAAAGTGTTGCACTGGATAAAACTACCTACAACTTTGTAAAAGCATTCCTGTTTCCCTCACACATCATAAACTCACTCACACATCACCAGAGCAATGAATAAAGAACTCATGACAAAGTTTGCACATTTTAGATTTGCCTATGTAAAAATTACTTTAAGCTTATCAAAATCATATTTTAAAATGTAAACTTATGATGAGAAAACAGAACATGGTGAAAGACTCAGAGAAGTGCATTTTACATGAAAGGTCCTCTTTAAATGGCAAAGAATCTGAAGAAAAAAGAAAAAAAGTTGCGACCCTGATGTAAACACGCCACTCATGCAGCATAATAGAAGAAAGAATTACCAAAATATCTAAAACTATTTGACAATCGTCACACTATGTTGCAAAAGCTAGCAAACAATAAAAAGTAGAAGTAGGTAGCATTTTTAACCACATTTTTTCCTTCCAGATACAAACACCAAATCATGTCAAGGTGATGCTGAGACAACACAGTCTCACTAGATGGCGTACTTTTACCACGACACAAAAACAGCGTATTTTGACCACGACTTCACAGCTATTTTTAGTACATATGTTACGCCGTGCATTTAGCACGATATGAAAAAGCGTAAAAATGACACGAGATTTCACAGCGTCAAAATAGGACGAATTTTGGTTGCAGCCACGTGGGGACGTTTTCTTCAGGTGAAACGGGTAAGTTCAGGCATAAAGTTACTAAAATTGGTAAGATTAGATCTGGGGCTTGGGGTAGGTTAAGATTAGAATCAGGATTTCATTAAAGGGACTGTACCTGATTTTTGCATCCTAAAAATGTAAACAAACAGAAATAATTAATTTTAACCTTTTTCCTTCAGGCTACATGATTTTATTAGACATAGACAGGACTTTGGGGACTATTTTCCACCTGAATAGATACATTAACAAGGCATCAGTGCTAGGGGGAAATTGCTTTTAAGTTATCTTGTTGCAAAAAAATCGAGTACAGTCCCTTTAATATTCATAAATAAGAACACGTCTTAACTACCACCATTGAAATGAACGGGGACTGTGACGCGTACTATAATTACGCAAAACAGCTGTGAAGTCGTGCTAATCATACGTAATTTGCATGTTGTGTAATGTCGTGGTAAATGTACGCCTTCTTGTGAGACTGGGCTCGCTGAGATTATACTCACACACTCACAAATCACTCAGTAACATTCAGGGGTACATTTTACAGATCATGCACTGAATTAGAATGTAACTGTACACAAATGTCAGACACACCAACACACACACACCCCCACACGATTTCCTTCCTTTTTTGGCTGCTGTTAGCTGTTAAGTTAACTATAAGTCTGTGTTTCTCACTTTAGGTGGATCGGGGCAAAGCAATTTCTCCTCTCACTGTCTCCTCCAAAGCCCTATCTGTTTCTCTGTCAAGAGTACTTACAATTCAGGGACAAATGTTCCATCCATTGGACTAACTATCCATTGGCTAACCCTGCACTGAATTTTGCTGGTAACTTCTGCCTAGTACACTGTTTTTTACAAACCCAACAGAGATGCACCAAACTTCAAAATGCAGGGTCTGCTCATTTGAAAAAAATGCCAAACCATTCAGGTATCTAAAAAAAAGACTTATACTTGCAGTCAATGTACAACCAGCATGTTAGCGTAGTGTAGGACATATGTAAAATGTGCAATTACCGGTAGTAAAAAAAAAAAAGTAAAAAAATAAAATAAATAAAAAAGACATTATAGCTCTTGGAAAAATACTTTAAAGTCCTTTATAATGATTACTTTGCATCTTATCGCTATAGTCTTGTTTTTATCCAGTCGTCTGGTAAACAAATGTAGAAAAGCAATAAACAAAAGACACTCTCAAATTTTACAGACATTGAGATTACACTCAATTTAATTTTTTTTTTTTTTTTTTTTTTATTATCTTAAAAAAAAATGTGTTGCTGTTAAAATGTCCCAAATCACCAACTGTCACTAACAAACAAGCTTGTAGCAAACAAGTTGCTGCTACGACAACAGAAAGAAGTACACTTTTGCTATTGTTTTGCCTATAGTTTTGCCACTCATTCTATGGGCCCTATCTTGTTAAGTGGCGCAATTACTTTGCACAAGCAGTAGTCCGAAAAGTCGCTGCAGGTGCTCTTTGAAAGACCAGGCGCAATACGAAGTCTAAAAGGCGGGACCAGTTGGCGCTGATTAGAAAAGGGTGGAGTTGAGCTGCCTGCAGGTGGAGCCCAGTGAATTTGAGGATGCGCATTGTACAAAACATAAGAGTGTGGCCTGACGCACACTCTCAGAAAGTAAGTGTGAAAATGTAAAGAAAGTGAACAATAGGCTTGGGCCTAATTAATAAAAATATGTAGGCCTAACACATTGTTTTTCTTGAATTAGGTCTATTAATTATTTTTTTTGTTTGTTTTACAATTGTTTTATAGGCTGCACAATAAAGGCTGCATGATTCAGGTGTCTAATTGTGACACAAAAGAAGTAGGTTCGTGTAATTGAAAAAAATTAAAGTTGTCCTCTCAGTCAAAAGCCTACAAGAAGAGTTTTCCTAGAGCAGGGCCAAGCTTCGTGCTTTGCAAAAAACTAGGCCAGAATTCGGATTGGTCATATGGAGATATCAACAGAGTAAAGCATCACCTTTATGTCAGTTTTAATTGAAATACGCTCAGTAACCACGTAGTTACAGAACAGCAAAATAACTAAACCCAAAGAAACATGATTATGAATCTAGCGCGCGTGCGGAGATCGCTGCCGCTGCATTTGCTGCGTGAATCGTGGAAAGGCGCAGCGTTTTATTATAAAGACAAGCAAAAACAAAATGTAAAATATTCATTACGGTTGGCTTTGTTCATGTCATGAGCGGGTTGTGAAGTCTGCGGAGGAGCTGTTAGCGCGGCAAAGAAAACACACAACAGGACTGACACAGAGCCAGGTCTACACCAGAACTCAAAACTGACTGCGGCAGGTCTCAAAATGTAGTCTAATGTGTTTAAGAATCAGACAGGTGCCTCTCTAATGTATTTTTAATATCTTATTTTTACTGATCACTTTTATATACCAGTAAAACCACATCTAAACACAAGTACGCAAACACTACACCTACCTTGTGTCAGAAAGCAGCACATCCATGTCAAGTGTTGCCAACTGTCCTTACTGAAGAAACGTTTAATAAATCCAAACAACGACCGCTGTCCATAGCATGTCCTAAAGTCCTGTCTGACTGCTGTCGCTTTGTCTCTGATCCAAAAGAGTCCTGTTTCTGCTTAAAGCGCTCCAAGTCAACACAGTCCTCCCTTAATTACGGGGCCAATTTGCTCCTTGTTCCCGGTGTGAGGAATGATGTTGTCATCCCTTAGTCACGTGCAATTGGCCTAAAAGGTTTCTAAACACAAGTTATAATAGTAAAACTATAAAAACTATAAAATAGCTAACATTGTAGGCTTTCGGCCAGAACGCATCCTCAAATTCACAAAGCTCCACCTGCAGGCAGCTTAGCTCCACCCTATTCTGATCAGCGCCAACTGGTTCTGCCTTTTAGACTTTGTACTGCGTCTACTTTTTCAAAAAGGGCCTGCGGTGACTTTTGGCTCTTCTGCCTGCGCCAGGTTTTGTGCCACTTCACAAGATACCGCCCTAAATATTGAGAAGCATTTTTCATAAAAGAATGTCCATGCATAACCTCTTTTGGAGACTCTGAATTAAATTTTATCTTGGACACCTCTTGCTAAAAGCTGTCAATTGAAACTGATCGGTCAACGCATTATAATACGTTGTTTCTACTGTTTATTCTTGTTTGGGATGGCAGATGACTGGAGCCTAGTGGCCTTAGTACTTTGGCGGGGGAACACACTGGAGAGTGACCAACTCATAGCAGGATTAACACAAAGAGACAATCAGTCACTCTCTCATTCATTCATCAGGGGAATTTTATAGTGCCCCATAACCTAAACATACATGTTTTGAAGGTGGAAGGAAGCAGAAGCATACAGAGACAACTCAGGGTAGCGCATGGGAGAATACGCAAACTCCACCCAGAGACATCATGACATGCTGATTTGGTCTGACCCTGGATTTGAACCGATAATGCTACTGTGCACCTTGCTGAGTAATCAATTCTTGCTAAAGCAGATAGACATACACAAAGCCTTTCTGTTAGCATGCTTTCACCATAGTCTATAGTCAAGTATTTTTGCTCAAATAAAAAATGCAAATACATCCACCTGCACCTCCATGTTTATGTCGTCATTTCATATTGCACTGTGATTGGTCTAACCAATGGTTAGGAGACCCATAGTGCTCCGTTTAGGAGTCTTATCTCAGCATGAACCCATGTACCAGAGTATCGTAGTGGAATGTTTTGTGGCTGTCTGCTATCCTCCGACGGATCGCTGCCAGGCCATTTCCCTCCTCTCCATAGCTTCTTTCTAATTCTCTGAGCCCTATCTGCTCCACTGTCACCGCTCACTCGCTCCATTCGAATCCCTGACTTCTGTCCTCCCCCCATTGATCTTCATCTCTGGCTCATTCCCCTCAGCCGCTCCTTGTGGTTTTGCGGCATATTCTTGCATAACCTGATTCCTTGCATCAGTACACTTCATTGGCCTTATCTAGACGCATCATTATAGCTTATCTGGCAGAGCTGGGAGAAGTTGTTCACAAATTGGTTGGGTTAACATTATTCAAGATTTCCAGTCGTAACTGCACATATCTTTTAACACTTTGAGCCGTTACATTCTGGTGTGTCTTCAGAGATACGATGCATTCCTCTTGTAGTTATATAATGCGTGTCTTTGGGTTTTTATAATGAGAGCTCACATGATGTTACAGATGTCAACATGATGACTGCAGGAATGTGGTCAAGAGGATAATGATCAAAACTAAATGTAGAATGTAGGGTCCGAGCGATGTAGCTTTTGGGGAACCGATACCGATATATAAGGCTGGGGTGCCGATAACTGATATGACAGCCGATATAATTAGAAATAGAAAAATACTTTTTACAGGTGATTAAAAAAACTTTTTGGCTTTAGTGATTTTATTTGGGTTTATTTACGTTACATCCGTGTTACTTTGTCTCTTATGAGTTATTTTAAAGGCTTGAAATTTGTTTATCTATTCTTCTTGTTGTTGACAGCAGCCCAGCTGTGTCCTTTCTGACGAGGATCGTCCTTCTTCTCCACACAGACACTTTGTTGAAATTAATATTTTTGTTGTGGAAGGCAACATCTATGATGAAGTTATATCTTTTTCTTGAGTTAGCGGAGTTGAGAGCATTTAAATCCAGCGGAGCGCACTAGAATATGGTGATAAGCAGGTGCAGTCCAATGTTATGGAGCCTGACATGTTTTTTTTTGTTTTAATCTACTTTGTGATATCTGTGAAATATTAAGCCACATTTTCATTAGCCTGGTCCTGGTTCACTTTGGAGCGGTTTGGGCCGCTTATGTTCATGATGGTATGCGTTTCTACTGCAGGTCCAGGCTCCCGAGGGTCTGCTACGTGACCAGCCGATATGCTTTCTAATAAAAAGTAAATATACTTGAATTATACTTTTTCTTCCTGGCGTCAAAATGATGCGTAATAATTCAAATCTGTAGCGCTGTGACACGATCAGGCTGCAAGAAACTACTTTCGATTTATTGTCACCTTATTTTAATTTTTAGAAAACCCCATGCGACTCTATGCATTTTAAACCCATTTTATTTAATGCATATTTGATTATGGGACACTTTATGCATAGGATTAACAATAATTTACTTTGGTTTGCCGCGACATACAGGACACAGCTGATGCTAATGTACAGTATTTTGGCTTTGTTGAACAAATAATCACTGGAATAATAATTCCATCACTGGAAGGTTTGTCACTGGATCAAGTCCACGTTTGGGGAGAAACATCAGTTCATGTTTCTATCTGCTCTTTTCCGTCTGGTTTTCTCCTGAGCCTGTGTTTTCTCTTGCTCAATCATGGTGCCTTAAGGGAGTCCACCGCAAGGTCTGCTCCAGGATTCAGGGCAGGGTATCGCCCCGACCCAAGCCTATGGAGACAGGGTTTACACCGGTCAAGTGGCAGGGTGTAAAGAATAAACTTGTAAAATGTAGAAAAATATAGTAATGAATCTATGCACCAAATCTACAGTTGGGTTTCACAATCTTAAATACGCCAACATTTATGGCAAAGTTGATATTGAAAAAACAAACATACAAATGTTTGTTTCCAATGACATTCAGTCATAGAAATGATCAGATTTAGCATACATTGGTCTTCTGCATATTTTAATGGCAAAGGAATTCATAAGTCATCATCAGAATAAGAAAACAAATAATAGGCCTACACATATTCTATCTACGCAAATGTCCATCCAAAATGTACTTAACATTAAATGAATAAAACAAAGGTGACAGCTGGTAACAATGTCCATGAATGTTACCAAAATCACCTCGACTACCAGGCATCTAAGCAGGGGGATGAAAACATCAAATGCAAATATGTGCTTTGTGAAACTGTAAACATATTGTCTTTATAAACTTGCAGCTGCAGCAAACTGTGTGCTTTATAGAAGAGGATGAAAGTGGTGACCTGATCCCATCAAACACTCACAACTATGGGTTGACATACACTATGTGCTTCAAATTCTATTTATTGGATGTGAACTTTATAATCAACCATTGTGACTCAAACAGTACAAGAGATCCTCATGACAAGTGTACTTTCTATGAAGGACGTGCTCTGCACTATTTGCCATAATCAAGGTTATTTGTTGAAGAAAGTTTGACTCTGAAGCCCCCTCTTCATAAGACCACTTGAACAGAACACAAATGTGCAGCGGTCGCTCTGCAGATCCCACACATGTGCAGCATCAAGAGATTAGCTTTGACAACAAGTTCTTTCCTTTCTTCTCTCATCACCATTGCAAGCCTAGGTCACAGAAAGTTACAAACAACATCTGCTCTTGTTTTTACAGGTCTTATGATCATTACAGCCCACTTTCAAAATAGGTTTATTTAAAGTTTATTCCAAGACTATGTCTGATGGGAGGTATGGATATAAGTATTTCATAAAGGTGGGCTCAGACCTTCACTGATTATATTCTAACTCTAACTGCAAGTGCAGGGGGCATTTGATGTTTTATCTGAACGTTTGTGGTCATACCTGCTGATCAAAGCCTGGTCCTGTCAGATCTCAGAAGCTAAGCAAGTTAGGTCTTGGTTAGGGCTTGGATGGGAGCTCACCACAACACCAGATACCACAGTGGGAAGACAAGAGGAGCTGTTGTGTTCTTGGGCAAGACACTAAACCCACGGTCTCAGTTACACTGAGTGAGTGCATCCATAATTGTATAGAGCTTTGAGAACCTTGAACGGTGGAAAAGTGCTATATTAATAGAGACCATTACCAAACCCTTTTGATCCAGCCAGAAAGTCTTCAGTGAATGTTTTAAGTCTGGAGGCAGCCCCAGGCTGCAGCACATCAATTCTGAGAATAACTAGACAGGTAAACAGGACTATTAGGTGCAGACAGATTTTTGACACAGATAAGGGACACTGGCTTAATTTGATTATAGACAAAAAGCTTTTGCTGCATTTTTGGCCCGAGTATCAGTTTGCTCTATGTGACTTAGATGTAAGTCCAGGAGGGAAAGTTTCTGCCCAGAAAAGGGCATTGGGTTGTTTGGGTATTTTTCACATTAGTTAGTTTCAAACAAGCTTAGCTGAGTACAATCTGGATGACTTTTGTATTGATTGTGTTTTTATGAGGATGGGATTAAAAAAGAAGTATTGTCTGCAAACTATTTTAAAACAAATCAAAAGTTATTGCCGTGGTAAAGCACAGTGCATATGATAGTTAACAGATAGAGCAGACATGGACAGGCTCTGTGAACAGGATCAATACTGCTGCTGACTCTGAGTGTCGGTGCAGTCGACAGTTCATTCCTCATGAGTGTCTAACAGAACAAGAGCACAGTGCCCTTCACAAGGACAGCACACACACACTCAGGACAACATACTAAAGAAACCCTTTTTATGTCAGACATAAGATTTGATTTGTTCTGCAGACATACAAATATACACAGGGACAATAAAGACAGTTAGAGAGAGTGAAGTAGGCAACAGCAGCAGAAGTCCTTCAAGAAGTACTGGACATTTTATAAGGAAAAAATACATTTTTAAACAAGGTAAAAACACTGGTGTTCCTGAATCATTATTCGATGCAGACAATACTTTGTCCCCAGAAAATCCCAACTATAACTATGTAGTTACATATGCATAGTAATCTGTATGCAACTCAGTAGTGTAACACATTTCTATGAAATTACATGTAATTAATTGTAAATGACACAGACATAACTTGTCCTGTCAGATGAAACAGATCAGCAGCTGGAACAAGGAAAATATATTTAAAATATGGGTAAAAATAAATATTTTTTAAATTGTTTGACTCAAAAGCAGAAGGAAACCAATCCATATACAAACATGACAAGGTGGTTGTAATATGGGCCACTAGATGTAGTTATTTATGTTGAAAAATGTAGCATTTAAAAGGTAAAGTAAGTAAAAGTTACTTTTTACCCTGTTTAAAAAGCATTTGACGGCAGCAAAAGTGTATATGTGCTGATCTACAAGCTTGGAGACCATAGAGATGTTAAGCTCGGCAGAAATAGGATGTGCAGAAGGACAGCAACGTGAAGGGCGCACAGAGCCATGACTCAGGTGCCTTTGGCGAAGGACAGGCACAGGTGAGAGGACACACAGGCCATGCTTTCATCTGTTTGCATGAGTGAAAGAGAGCAAGCAGAGGGAGGGACAAACAGAAGGAGAGACAGACAGACAGAGAGGAGAGAGAGAGAAAGACAGAAAGAGAGACAGACAGGCAAAGAGAGAGACAGAGACAAAACAGAGAGAGAGATGAGAGAGAAATAGAGAAACACAGAAAAAAGAAAGAGACAGACAGACAGGCAGAGAGAGACAGAGAAACAGAAAGAGAGAGAAACAAGCAAGGAGAAAAAGAGGGAGGGAGAGAAACAAAAAAAACAGAGACAGAGCAAGGGCTACACATGAATTATTTGGCAAATTTTTCCTAGATCAGAAACTGATTTAGCATTTTTCCATTCTGAAGTATGCACAGTTTGGACTTGGAGGGCCTGCCATTGGCTTATTTCCAGGGAGAACTGGGAGAAGTTGTTGCTTTGCCACGACCACTCAAAGGAAACATTAGGACAGGTAAAGCCTTTTGACAAACTGTAATCTGCTCATACTTTAGATATTTCGAATCTTTGGCTGAGGCACACATCTGCTGTGCTCTCTCTCGGATTTACTGCGCAGAACTGTTTTACAGCTCTCGCTTGAATGCAGCCCTTGACTTAATCATTATTTTTCAGCTTTATCAACTTGACTTTCACTTTTGCTACAGAGTTTTGATTGCATTCTCAACCTATTGACAAAGGCTCTTGTGGAAGAGAATGGAATGATGGATTTGCAGATAAGAAGTCAAATGAAAATATATCAAATCTGCATGTAACAGGTTCATTAAAATATTATTAAAATTACACAAAATTGTCTTTCCTTTTGCTGTTTCAGTTCTACACACCTGGTGATTGGTCTATGCTGTTACGGTCCGCCCAACTCTTCTAATGCTGTTCATTGTCTCTTGTAGCTTAGGTAGCTGTTACTCTTGCTGTGATCCAGATTAAATGGAGAGCATTTCTAAGTGTTCGGCAGAGTCCGGTGGTTGATTCCTGCACAAATAAACCTCCACACATCACAGAGAGAATTGACTTTTTATAATGATCACAAACCATACTATAAAGCTGCAATTATAATGAAATCACAATTTTAACAGAAACAGAACAAAGTAGCATATTTTCCTTCACAAACTACATCATATCTAGGGACATGCTTAAAATATATTAAAATATTTGCAATCCTGGTAAGCCACAAAAGGATGTATTTAGTAGTACAATATTTAACAAGTTATTGCAATGTAAAAATATGCCATACATACCTACATTACTGAGTTAACAAACACTTGGCCTACAAAGTTGGACAACAAGAAAGCAGCTAATGTCCACAAAAGGAAATGAAAATACTTGAGTTTTGCCATATCTTTGATTAAATAAAGTTAACATAATTTAAGCCTGTCGTGGAAGTGACGCCTCCTCCTCAGCTCTGACAGGCTAAAGTGCACACATAAGATTTAATAATGCCCTATGCCAAGAGCAGCTCATTTTTGTCCTGTGTCATACGTCAATTATGCTAAAGGTTAAGTGTTCTGCATGATCAATTCACACTGTCCTGTGTATTATCAGCCAGACACATAATATGACATGGCATTTGATTAGCCTTTATTACTTTATTTGTTTAGGGAACAATAAATCCTGGGAGTTGCAATTTTCCAAAGAGCACCAGAGGAGAGAGGCACTTCGAGTAACACAAGAGAAGTTTTCATTGTCACACATAATAAATCAGTATCAAACATGTATTTGGTTCAGGCTTCTCTGGAACACTGAGCTGCTACCGCACTGTGCTTGTAAAATATAGCTCTATGATGTGGTAATACACTTTAAAAGCTTCTACAAATCTCCACATAGAATAAACAAATACCAAGAACAGGTAAAGTATCTATAGTTTCAATGCTATATTGGCTCATTGGCCATGTTTTTGTACAAAAGTTAGAACTGCTCCTGATCTCTTGTGGCTGAACTTATTTATTCCTATCACACAAGTTAAAATTAGAGTAATACTTTTGTTGATGTAACAATAAAACATTACTAATGGCTTCTACAATAGAATATAAGGGAAGTAAGTAAAGTAAAAAAAATAATAATAATAATAAATATAAAATACTTGAGCAATGAGAGACGAGCATTTTGAGAATACTTTCATAATTTTATGAGCATAAAGTTGAAGCTTAAAAAATATGTAATGATGCAAGAAAAAAGTGATACTGAATGGATGAGAATAATCTCACATTAATCGGAGAAAAAATGATATTTTTTAGAGAATAAAGTCATCTTCAGGATATACATTTTTAAAATTCACTGTCAAGGTCAGAATTGACATGGATGAGTCTGACGTCAAAAAAAGCAAAGAGTTATAACTCGAAAATTTGATCTTTATAATGGCGTGGTTAAAATGTAGTTATCTGGCAAATATTTGAAAATTCAGACATTTCAAAGTATCCAAAAACTGAAAAGTATCCACATGTAAGGTCATGTGGAGAAACACAATAGAAATTATATGGGCAAGTGCAATAGAAATTGTACTTTTAGGCCATAAAGTTGTTCGTTGTAAGCCTAATGCAGTTGTAAAGTGCATTGTCTTCAGTTACGGTTTATGTTAATCTGAGCTGGACGTTTGATGTGCTCATTATGTATTATGTAGTATTAATATGTATGTTTGTGTGAGTTTATGTGTGTTGACTATAACTTTATTGTGCACCTGAAGATGAATTTCACACTTTTCCTTTAATCATAAAATGAATTCCATTTCTTTCCATTCCTCTTCATAGTGACATTCACTTTACCAACCAGCAGAGTGGTTTTAAGAAATACAAAGTACAGTAGAGGTGGGCAATTATTTTTCCCTGAGAGCCCAAAAAGTGGTGGAGGGTATAACAAACTCATTATCACAAGCAGCCGGGTTACAACATGAGACTTGAAACATTTTGAGATTAAAGGAAATGTCAAAGTTATGTAAAGTTGTAATTTTACGAGAAAAAATCTCATACCATATATCTGAGAACAAAGTTGAAGCCATCAAAAGTAGCCTACTAAGATTAAACGTTTTATAAGTTTAAATGTGTAATTTTATGGGGGAAAACTAAATACTATCACGGCTTGGACTTATATTTGTATAAAAAAACAGTCTTTAGGCTATCATTTTAATCTTTACAACAATGTCACAGCAAATGATGCTTTTAACCTTGTAGAACTTCCAGTAGGTATAATCTAATTTTTTGTACTTGTTTACACATTTATATTTTTGTTTTTTTTGGTCTCGTACAATTACAAAGATTTAAAGCTTAAAAGTTTATTCTCATTACCACTGTGATTTTAAATGTTACAAGTTTCTTGTTTTTACTCATCTCTGATATTTTTGTCAAAAACACTCCAGGGCCCTGAATGTGTACAGGAATGTGGACGGGGTTAAAGGGTAAATGAAAACAGGAATTTTCAGAGCACTCTAGCTTCAAAATACACCTTTGAGTAAACTAATAATGAGGAAATACTGTCCCATTTAACACATCTGCTACGTTATTCTTCTCTAATGCCACTGATAGCCTACGTATTCTGATCACACAAAAGCATTGCTATATGGGGGCTAAGCTGGTGCTAACAGTGATTGTGCCCAAAGGTTAAGTCGGTCATTATCTCTTGTGATGTCCTGTATGTCCAGCTCCCCCTCAGGGCTGGTGTGAGCTTTTAGTCAGCACAACTGTGACACGTCCCTGGAGCAGAGGAGGAGGAAGGCCACCGCTGATGTGTGTACAACATCAGACTTTTCACTTTTACCATGCTAGAATATAGAAAAAAAACATATATAATTGTGTTATCTAACTGCAATGGTTAGATAATGTTCAGATCCTTCCTAGTCATGTTTTTTCCTATGTAGAAATCTTATATAAAAATGTAGGTGGCACCTAAAAGCCATGACCCTTGTAACTTTATGAGAAGCTGAAATACTGTACACAAAAATAACAAAGGAAAAAAAAGACTTCTGAGTAGTAGCCTATAAGCACCAGCTTGGCATATTTTTGTTCCATAATTAGCTAGAAACATTAATCGCCTCAGCCCTCTCGTCAGCTTGGACAAAAATACCTTTGTCTTGACCGCCCGTGAGTTACTTTGTACCTCATTTATTTACGTTTCACTTTCACTTGCGAGACCTGGGCTGGCTCTTGAGCAGCGACTAAATATGAGTCTTTGTCGCCCTCTGTTGGCACGCCAGATGAGTATTAATTGAAACAAAAGTTGATTAAAATTTGTACGTAAGGCATAATGGTTAACTTAAAGATAAATATACAAACTCAAGTTATACAAGCATATACTAGAGGGTAATACACAAGATCTATTTTCGCAATCATGTTTTATATCATAGATAATGTAGTTTCTGGTTAGTTTATCTTTTTTTTCTGCAGCAAAAGTGAAGTTAATGTGTGGACTTTCCTATAACTTAATGAAAGCACACTGTAACTGTTGTGTGTTTAGTTTTTAAGTGAACTCCATGTCTCTTAAACAGTCAGGAGGGAGGCCTCCTCTTGTCTGTATCCAAAATATTATTTTAGCTTCAGTATTTTATGAGTATGGGGTAAAATGTTTTTATTTCAATGAAAAATGTTCCAAGTAGTTTTAACATTTTAACTGAATCATGTTTGTGTATAAAGTTACACATAGTCACTTTAACCTAAACGGTTTTATATTGATCATTGCCATAACAGGGCAAATAATAGCCTTTCAGACTCCAAACATTAAAATAAAACACAAAGAACAAGAGTATTTTTTCCCAGAATTTTATTTTTTAAATTATATTATAAAATCTTTGTTTCAATATATATAGATTTTTTCACTGATCAAGAATTTTGGCTATTTCCCTTTCCACCCCATTTATGCCCAGATACTGGTAGCAAGTCCATTCCCCTTCACATAGACTTTGTGCAATGGTCATCATCAGTGCCAGTGGAAATGAGGAGTTAGTTTGGGGTGAGAGGAAAAATACAGGGTTCGACCTGAACAGAGCATGCCAGACAGAGAGGGCTTTCTATACATTAACAATAATACCAGAAGTACACAAAGAGGTAAACAGCATCATTTTACCATGACTGTTTAGGGACTAAACCAACTATGTTCCAATGGCTCAAAGTGTTTCATGTCTGTATATAAGCACAGCTCTGCAGACCTGTCAGCATTGTTGACTCCTATCTGCTAATGAATATAAAGTATGTGCACATCAGTAAAACCACCTCCACAAATACCCACAAACGCAGCAGCAGCCCTGAAGCCTATATAGCCCTTAGTAGCATCCTACAGATGTTCAGTCCAGTGATGCAGGTCCTGTGGTGTGCAGGTAGGAGCCAGCACAAGTTTGCTCACATCTACACGTACGGCTAAGCTTCAGCAGACCCACATTTTACTATTTGATACAATATTTGTACATCCAGGCAAGCAACAAGAATTAAGTGTTGTTTTTTTCCAATAGCACATTTGTTCTTCATTTGGCAATATAATTACTCACTGCGAGTTGCAACATGGCTCATTACTTACACGTCTCGATGCTGGTATGTGTGTTTGAAATGAACAATTAATAAAAAATATAAGATGAAAGTTTTCAACTGTTCGAGAAAGGCATCAACAAATCACACACCTCTCTAACATCATTCGAGATTAAGATTTTTGACATCCAGGTTTGAGTAAGCTAAAACCAAACCAAGAGCATTTGACTTTAAAGCAATTGCGTCAGCTACATACAACTGTCCCTTTGCAACCCTTAGTAAGAACAAACAAGGAAATAAGATGACAATATAGAATGACTTCAGACATTAGCTGCAGTGAACCACCAGACTGGTGGCCACTTCCTGCTGAGACACAACACAGAGATGGCGGTTGTCAATGTGCTGTGCTGATGACTCAAATTTAAAACACAATGAATTTGTTTGATTCTGTGGTAAACCAAATGACTAACATGTTTGAATCAGAAATTATTTCAGGCCATAAAGATTTGAACCATTGTGTGGAATTAATATTTGACTTTGTACTCATCTAAATGTTGAGACACATTTCAGACTGCTAATATTTAAAACTTGATCTTTTCCCAGAAGTATTAGTTTCAAGTCACAGATCTGTCTACAGCCATGTTTTCTTTTTGTTCGAGAACTGGTGTGATTCAGATGTTTGAACATCAACAATAGGTTTCTTGGGCTGTTTCTAAACCACAAATGCAAACAGCTCAACAAATGTCAATGTTGAAGTCATTTGAGGTAGACAGGAACTGTTCACGAACTGCCTGAACTAAAAGAATTGAAATGTTGAGGTGATCTGACACTCCATGAAACCTCCGGTGAGCTTCTACATTGTCGCCTGTGCCACACCATCATGGACCATGAAGGGGAGATGTTATGAGTGTGGGGGTTTGGACTTGACACAAACAATTCACTTAAAAGTTCAAACCACACATCTCCAATATCTCAAGTCAACAGCAGCATCAAAACGCAGTCGGTCACACAAACGAAAAGGTTAATTTACAAGGCAAACATATTTTAAATAGAATATGGCATCTGATCATTGTCTCACTTGTGTCATTTGAGATCACTGAACCCACACAGACATGGTCATGTCCTTAAAGTATCATGCCTGTTTAACAGTCTCACAATATTCTACAGAATAGATAAAAAATATATACTATCCACTTCACTGACTTCCAGTGTATGTTTTCTCAGTTGTCCCTAAAGTTTTTCAAGTTTAAAAGGGTTTTGTCATAGCGCAAGCTCAAAAGTGTTCTACACACATACGCACCTTCAAACATTCACACACAGATATATACTTTATGTAATCTATATATATATATATATATTTATATATTAGTAGGATTTGAGCTGAGAAGTTAGGCAAGTATACGTTCATTTGGACAAAATAATCAAAATGAGAAAGATTTAAACTCTTTTTTTTCCAGTTTCCTTAGAGGAGGAGAAGCTTGAGGGAAGCGCTACAACATCACAACTACTCAGGAGCATGAAGCAGGAACAGAAGAACTACACAGCAGATGAATGTGCAGTAACCAGGCCTTAACATCAAGAATAATGTACAAGAGCTCAAAAGGTTTTGAAAGGGCAGATGACAGGGCTAAACTGTAGATAACTATAAAAAGGCAATAAAGAGCTAAAGCCGCAGTGCAGGATGGCGAAAAAAAAAGTGTTTTATCGATAAACCAGGTGAGATATGGTGCCGGACTTGAAGTTGAGCTGATGGTTGGGCACAAAGCTGTGCTGGGGATTTTTGCGAGTGCACAGATCCTTGGCGTACAGGCCCATGCAGGAGTCACAGGAAACCTTGGAGCAGTTGACACAGGTGTGCGATGCTCCCGGCTTATTACAGAAGCCACATCGTGATCCACCCAGACTCAGACGCTCACTGCCTCCCTTTGGCGTCGTCAACTGGGTAACAGACTTAGATGGAAAAAGTTTGGTGGACATGAGGGGCTTGTCCACCATCTGAGAGTGAGCGTGTGGATGGGAGTGGGTTAGAGTGAGGGGGTGGGGGTGCAGGTGGGAGTGAGTGTTGGAATAGACTGAGAGCTTGTCCTTCACTGGGATGTATCCATCCAGGGTCCGGGGGGACTTAGTGTGGTACTCCTGCAGTCCACAGCACGGAGAAGGTTCCACATCATGACAGGCCCCACACAGGATCATGTCACACCTCTGACAAGATGCCATGTTGGAGCAGCCCAAACCACAGCCTTGGCACTTCACACTGCCATGAGCCTTATGTAGCCATCCATCCCGGGCGTCTCGGGAGGGTGGTCTGGATGGGGTCTGCCTGCCCCCGGTCCCTGTCCCCCTCTCTGTGTATAAGTCAATCTCATCTAAAGAGGACAGGTGGTAGGAAGAGTAGGGGTCAGCTGGAGAAGGAGTCTGGATGGGATAGAAGTCTGCTTCTGGGCTGTAGGAGGAAGGAGCTGCCACAGAGAAGAGCGAAGTTGAATTATTGGGACGTAGGATCTCGTCCTTCAGATCTTCCTCTGCATCCACAAACAGCGGCTCCTTCCTCAGACTTAGAGAGGCCTTTAACACTGGCTTGCTAACAGCAGGGTGCCAGTGACCTGCCCCATCTGTGACATCCACAGATTTGGAGGGTCTGCTGCCTCGTCTTAGGTGGTGTGTGTGAGGCCTCTCAATGTCCAGAGGTCGAACAGAAAGTCGAGCCATGTCTGCCCCAAGACTGTCCCGTCGGCGAAGTGCCTCAGCACAGCCTGCTGCATCGTCCCTGCAGCCTCTGCGCTGCTCCAGAGCATCCATCTCTGAGGCCGCACCGCGCGCCAATGCCACCACCTCGCTAAGAAGCCGACACTCAGCCTGGGCCAGGAACAGCTCGAATGCCAGCTGACGGAGGTGATTTGCACCTCCGGGTGCTCTTGCAAATGGAACTGTGATTCATGGTCACAGGAGTAGCCAATGGTGCGCATTAGTGAGCGGAGTTCAGCATCAGTAATGGCGGACTGCAGATGATACACGTATGGACCAGTAAAAGTCTACAAGAGATAACAGAAGAGCACAATGAACACACAAATATGCAATTCAATTAAATTATGAGAAAAGGGATATTAAAAAAATACATATTTTTCTCTATAAGTAAGTGTAAATGTACATGACATTTATGCAGTATTAAAACTGGGTTTGGTGCCAGGTCTGACACACTTGCCTATGAATAACAATATATGTGCTCATAACCACCAGTGAGTGATCATGAGAACATACAAACAAAGAAGCAAACATTCTGCCACAAGGCAGCTCTAGCTACAAAAGTAGTCCACTGACTAGTAGCAATTGTGTTTGTAAAAAGCACATAATCCATTTTAAGTATAAATATTTACAAATAAAACAAGCACTATAAAGTACAAAAAGATGCCGGTACCTTGATACACCTAAACTCCTTTTCCAGGGGAAGAGCAGGAGGTTGGTACAGATGGTTTCCAGGGTGTGAAAGGCCCTCTCCAGGCTCCGGAGGTTGGCTCCCCTGTGGTAGCGTAGTGAGCTCTCCACCACTTCATAGAAGCGCACCATGCGGAAGCGTTGTCCTGGGTCAGGTTGATAGGCCCCTAACAGAGCAGTCGCTGTTGAGAGAAGAGCTTCACTGTCCTTATGTTTGGCACTGTCCCCTCCTGGCACAGTGCCCACTCCAGCATTTTCAAAGCTGTTATTAAGACGTTTCTCCAAGGCAGCCACATACCTCCGGAATAGGTCCTCTTTAAGCTTGGCATCCATGTCGGCAGCAGACTTTTAGTCAGCTGTTGTACTTTTATGAGAGAGCCTCGCCCTTTTCAGCATACTCTGCATGGAGATGCTAAATTCAAGCACCATCTTGTGTTATCATAATTAACTGCACACACTGGCATCAGCTCAATGGTGACAAGGTTTTAGAGAAGTGGGAGGGATTCAGACTTTATGTCCACTCAGCAGTGCATCATCCACACACAGATGCAGTTGTTTCAGTTAGTGGAACTGGGCTGCAGTGTGTGTGTACTTCTTCTTTGAGCCATCTCTTCTGTATGGTGCTGAAAGCTCAATCTATGAGCACACAAACATACCTATGTAGAGGCAGATGTGGGGATAGGTTCTTTTACTTGTTTCCTCCACAATGAAACCAGGATGGTTCTGCTCTAGCCATAAGTTTCAGTATGGGCACATGTCAAGGTCACTTGTGAAGACGAAACGGTCATAATAGTGAGGCTTTCTAGTGGTCTTCAAAGCTGAAACAAAAATAACAATGAATATTCTCAACAAAACTGTAAATAAAAAAATACTTAAAATTCTTAACAGATTGTTGCAAATTTCATTAGCATAAAAGGTCAGTCTGTAAGCTATAAATTATACTATTAATAGTTAAAGTTTCGTCTTTTATAAACTGCAGTTGCTCTACTATTATTACTATTTCAAAAATCACTAAACTTTATGTTGATGCACCATTACCACACATTCTATAATAACTGTGTAACGCATACGCCATAAACTCGTCTAAGGTTTTATCACAAATTTGTCTTGACAGCTAGTTCTCTCAGATCTTGTCCACTGTCCATAGAAACACTTGATACAGATTGTATCAGAGAATACGCGGTCTGCGGGAAACAACCTGAAGCCAACATGTCTCTATGAAAATTGTAGTGAATTTTCACATGGCAAACACAAGCAATCTATGAAGCAGATTAACACTGTGCAAGTTAGCACTCACAAATTACAAACTTCACCTGACATGATGCTATCTGCATGGGCCCCACTCTGAAGCGTAAACGCCCATTGAGCTAACGTTAACGCTGGTTAGCTGTACGCTCGAGCTTGGTACAAATCTTTGATGATATTGTGGGCCAAATGCATGTATACCATTACGTGAGCGGTGTACATAAAGATCTAAGGCCAGGCTGACTCAGTGACTTTGTTGTAGTGTGACTAGAATACGAGGATCTTACCTAAAACCAGTGCTAGCTCCTGATAGCGACGCCTCCTCAGCTGTTGGAAATTCCCATTTTCTCACTGCGCATGCGCATACCTCTGACAGTTCAGCAGCATCAGGAGCCCACGTGCAGAGTCAGCGTAGGCGATAGTACAACTAACATTTCTCCTTACATTTAATACTGTGCATTTAATTGTGCTTTCAGCGATGTCTAGGCAACAAGTGAAAAATACAAAGTATAGCTGTAAGGCGTCTACAAAAGCTTAATGCTTTCGCTTTTTCTTGATGGGAAGTTCACGCCTTGCTGATTTACTGTGAATGCTTTTTAAATTATTATTATTATTATTATTATTATTATTATTATTATTATTATTATTATTATTATTATTATTATATTATTATTATGTATTTATTTATTTTTTTGTATCACAAAGTAGATCGATTTGTGTCATCCATATCTTTGTTGCAGAAATCAGCGTTTGGTTTGTTTGTTTGTTTGTTTGTTTGTTTTTTAAGTAATTGTTTAGTTCAGTCTTAATCAGCTACGATCAGTCATGTATTTGTTAGTTTGTTTGTATGTATGGTTATTAGGTGTTTTCCATGTTTTTTTTTGTTTTGTTTTGTTTTGGCGTACATTTAGCTCCGCCCCTCGCGTAAACGAAAGAAACCAGGAACCAGTTACGTGACGTCTGTACGAGGGCTGCTGGAACCGACAGTGAAGAAAAGAAATGGCGATGCTTGGAGGATTTAGCTCTGCACAGCACAAGAAAAATGCCTCGGATGGAGCCGGGGACGTGTCTGAATTCCTCTGCCCAGTGTGTCTGGAGATCTTCGACAGCCCCGTAAGAACACAGTGTGGCCATACGTGAGTTAAACCCTTTCTTTCTTGTATTTTAGAAATGACACGTCTGGGTCTGGCTCTGCAGCTGAAGATATCAACAACCTGAGCATTTACTATTAAAACTAAGTGTGACAGATGAAGGTAGAAATAAACATTACAACCATCTGCGTTTCATGTTTGCGGAGACGCAATCTGACATTTACAGGAATCAGACGAAAGGTACTTCAAGCCTGACATTTCGGTTTCAGTTTTGTTTACATCAAAGAGCAGGCGCCACATGGGATTTGTAGTCTAATGCGCTGTTGTGAGAACGCTTCAAGTTCCCTAAGAACTACAATTTTTGCGCCCTCTTGTGGCTGGGGTATCGTATTTTAAGAGGGCATTAAAGTAATTAACCTAGGACAATGTCAGCTGTTACAAGTTAATCAATAACTAAAAAATATTGATATGATTACTGATCACTCTTAGGCCCCTTAAAATATATGTAGAATTTTATACAAAATATATGGTTCATAGGTTTTCATCAGTCAGGCAGGTTCGCAGAAAGAAATTTGTGAGCCTAGGGTAAGGCTGCCTCTTATGAGCCCCCTATAATATAAATTAATATGGAAAGAGTAGCATTCTGGGCCCCTAAGGCCCTGGGGCCTAGGACAAAAGACCTCTTTGCCCTGTCAACTTCCCTGCAGTCAGGCTTCAATTTGTAAAGAAAAATTGACAAAAGTTGGTCCATCCAGTTTAAAAAATCTAGGAAGTATATTTTGAATTCTAAAACAGAATCTCTCATCAAAAAGAGACATCTATGATAAAAATGCAATCTACACAACTGACAAACCTTTCTGACCATTTAAAATATTTAACCAGACATTTGATAGTAGGCCTATTATATTTCAATCATAGCAGTTCTATAATTTTAGATTTTTGGTCCTTGTTTACACTTTTTTTTAACTATATCAGGACCAGCGTATGCGAAAAATTTTGTTAATTTTAGACATGGTTTTGTGTGACAATGTGTACTTAAAAAAAGGAATTAAACAAGCTAAAAAAAATATGCAGCATATTTACATAATAATGCCACAAAATATTTTGTGACCCCAATGAATAAATGTTTTTTATATGCTTCTAAAGTAAATGTAAGTTTTTGATCTTGTGAGCCTTGCTGCGAAATGCAGAATGTAGATATCAGTATGGGTTATCGGTCACACCAAACAGCCAGATATTGGTATCAGCATTAAAAAAAAATCCATCGAGGCCCATCCCTAGTACTTTTTTCTTTAACCAATTGCTGCGAGCACCTCTGTGTTCAGGAAATAGAGTGCAAACCAATAATGTCTTGACTCTTGTTGGTGTAGGTTCTGCCAGAGCTGTCTGCAGGAGTGTCTGCGCCCTCAAAAGCCTGTGTGTGCCGTGTGCAGGGCGGCTCTGGGACAGTGCACTAAGGCTGTGGAGGTAGAGGCCTTGATCCAGTCATCTGCAGCAGCATGTAAAGGGTGTGGAACACAGGTATGTGAGGAGGCCAGTGAAAGTTTTCATGCACATCAGATTTTTGCAGCTCCTTATGCCATTACACAAAACTGGTCTGACAACTTCTGTCTGTGTGCTTGGTCATCCATCGGTTCAATTACTGTAATTTCTGCCCTATTGAGCACACTGGAATAAAAGCCGCACCCACTTTAAGTGAGAAAAATTATAAAGTACATATATATAGGTCGCACTTGTTAATAGTAAGTCTATGAGAATCTATAATTTTGCTGCATTGCCCTATAAGCCGCATAGTTCAAAGCTCATGAAAAAGTAGCACCTTATAATCCAGAAATTACGGTACTAGACTGAATCAGTACTATCAGTTTTATCTCATTATAAAGAGAGTTCCTCATGTTATATTTCCCGCCAAATGAAAGACAAAAACTAAAATAAATAAATACAATTTTACAAAAAATGTAAAAGAAAATAAGTAATAGTAGTATGTGTTTGTATGTATGTAAATATACGTAATTATTACTAGCACAAGTATAAGTAATGGTACTTTCTTTCAGCCAGGAAAATTGGAAAACCAATAGCTTAAAAGTTAGTTGCCTCTCCTGGAGCTCATTTGTACACTGAAACCTGATAGAAAGAGTGAAATACAAGCTCGACGAATTTGTTTTGTAATCACAACTAATTAAAGTCAAGTCACAGCATCTCTTTATCACTTGATGCTTAAATTTATTGTAATGAAATTCACTTTGACTAGTGTGTGAACAATTCTTTTAGTGCAGCACCAAAAAGGAAGTGTTATTTATTTAAATCTTATTGTTATTATATGTTATATGTGATTATATGTGCTTGAACTGTGGTTTTGTGCAGTCGCTCAGACGATGGACCTGTTTATGCAGCATATGTATTTGGTGATCGAATGTGTTGCTTTTAAGACTGTGTGTGACTTTATGTGATGCAGCAGTGGGCACTGTGGCTCAAGACAAATTTCCTCGCGGGCACAATGAAGGTTCCTTACCTTAAGTCTTAATAGAGGTTGTTGATATGGCGGTATCTGTATAAAGTTTACAAAAGGTTGTTGAAATACGGCAGGCAGCTCTAAGCTCAGGATTTAGCCTGTAGCAACTGTTAGCACTGTTGGACAAATTTACAAATTTGGGCCGTTGGATCAGTTTTTTTTCATCACAATATTTTTGGTTCAGTATTTGGCACAATATTTCTATACCCAATTTAAAAATAACTTAAAACAGCTTTTTCACAACACAACTGTACTGTCACGGTATCTATTCAGGTGAAAAATAGTTTGCAGTGTCGTATTTGTGTCTAATGTTTGTCCACTAAAATCCAAAAAGAGCACAGTTTATGGTATGTAACATTTGGCTAATATTAGTATATTGGCTGGGCATGACTTGTCTTGATCTTTCAAAGTTGTGAAAATGCTTCAAAACACATCATGGTGAATAGTTCAGAGGCTCAAAAGGCATTATGGAAGTTGGCAAAATGTGTGGACTGCTGTTAAAAGTTTCAAATTAGGTATTTCTGTTTGTTTACATTTTAAGATTGTGAACATCGAGTATAGCATCTTAAAAGAACAATTGTCACTGAAGATCTAGAATGTGAAATTACATCACTTTTCTAATAAATTAAGGTCTTGCATCCTTAAAAACAGAAATCCTGTTCTCATGGTGTAGGGCAGAAACATCATATCTCTAATCTCAAACTGTGTCTGTTGTTGTAATTCTTTAGGTCGGTCTTTCCCAGATGAGAGCCCACACAGCTAGTTGTTCTAAGTTTCAGGAGTACATTGAGGAAGGGGTGAGAACCACTGCCCAGACCCAGCCTCCCATAATCAGGTGAAAATGAACATTTCATTGTATTGCATTGCTTCTACTAAGCTACTGACCGATCAAATGACAGAAAATAAACATACTGATATTTACACTTAATGTTTTCCAGTCCTGTACCAAACCGCTACACCTTTATCTGCCCTTATTGTAACTGCCCAAACCTGGATCAGGACGGCCTAGTGGAGCACTGCACTTCCCAGCATTCTCGGGATAGTCGCCAAGTGGTAAGTATAGAAGAGTAAATGCTGTAGGATTGGTCTGATACAAGATGTAATAGTGTTTGTTTGTGTAGGTGTGCCCTATCTGTGCCTCTATGCCCTGGGGGGACCCCAACTACAGAAGCGCTGACTTTTTGCAACACCTGAAGATTAGACACACCTTTTCTTATGACACCTTTGTTGTGCGTCTTTACTAGTTGCATTATGTAACTTGTTATATCATTTATATTGATCTTGTATCTGTCATAACAGGATTACTCCACAGATGAGCACACGATGATTCAGGAGGCTTTACAGCGCTCTCTTATGGATCACTGAAGATTTGCAAGAGATTTGCCCCAGATGGAAAAAAGCCAGTGATGCTGATGTCTTATTAAGACAGTGCTCTATCTTAAAGGTGGTGATATTTGTTACTATGAGAAAAGGCTTCACAGAGCTCCATTAATGCAACCTCAAAGTTAGGTTTTGACATAGGCCTACCAATAATCCTATTTAAAACCCAGAGCCTCTGGTCACAAGCCTACACTCTGATTTCAAATGCTGTGCTTCTGGTGTGATAACTTTGCTCCTGTCTGGTCTTTTGACCTGTTTAATCTTAACTATGGTTGTATATAATGACACATTGTCATAGCCAACACTTGTAATCAGTGCAATCAGATATTCCTTTGTCAATACTTGATGTTGTAAAAAAAGGTTTGACCACTAGGTGGCTCTTGTTGCCTGCAAATGACAAACTTTACTCAGCAAAGTTGTCAGGTAAAGTTAAATTGTATAATATTCACTGAATGAATCCAGGGCCCAGTATGAAGGTAGTTCAAACTAATAAGAAGCAAATAGGGTAAACTGTGCAGTACAGGGCTCTGTACGATAATTATTTTTATTTTTAATTTTTTTTTTTCCCATGTTATTTCGTGTGTTTTGAAGATGTGCTTTCCACACATTCAGAGATCTACTGGAAAGAATAAATAAGATGAGGGTTGAACCAAAGCCAGACAAGGCTGTTTGTTTATTGTAACATTTCTCCCTTACGTCTTTGTGCCTGCTGGTAGATCTTACTTTTGACTTCCAAATTTCATAGGGCTAACACTTCATCCCATAAGTTTTGTTCTTTCAATTTCAGACTCTGGCCATAAGAGGGCGGCAGCGCTCCATGTAACAGCTTCTATTTGTTGCCATTATCAGTCTGTCTTTTAGCCACGTTTGTATTTTGGAAAAACTGCCTTTGAAATATCACCTTTTTTTTGGAAGGGGGGGGGGGTACTTTTGAAAAAAAAAAAAAAAAAATCCTCCAAGTTAAATTCTTCCCCAACTTTGGATTGTAAAATTACTGGTTTGGGCATTTTGAAACTTACTTTTAGTTGTTTAGCAAGTATAAGTTCAATTTCAATACGGCTCTAATAACAATAGCTGCCCACTATTTGTTATACCTTTATTAATTCAAATGTTTGCTATATGAACCTGGTATCTGTTTCAATTCAATGCTAATTGGGAATATAAAACTAGATGTGTTTTTTTTGTTTGTTTGTTTTTTATTTTTTGTAAGCATCTTATGTGAACTGCCAAAATAATTGAATAAACAAAAAAAAAGTATTTCTACAATTATTATCTCTTAAAATGCACTTGCTTCAAAATACACACCACATTCATGCTTTTTTGTTTGCTGTAGCTAAATCATAATATGGCAGAACTTTCTTTTGTCCATTTATCTTCAATCGTTTTCTTTGGAACGGTGGCGTTATTCTTTCCCTGTACCTCTCTCATCCTCTGCTGTCAAGGCGCTAAATCCTGATAAATTAAACTTCTTTAATTATTTAAACCCTGGCCCTCACAAATCAGGCGCTGTGATTTATACATGTATGTGTATGAGACATGGGAGAAACGCTCAGCTGTGATGGATGACCCAGCTAATGTTGTAGCCTTACAACTGAAGCAGCACACTCAAAGTGGAAAGAATATGTTAAGATTTCTGTTTACGGTTTTGACTTAAAAGACTTTGTTAGTAAAGTCCAAACATCACATGAATCCATGTGAGACAAATCATTTTGAAGGAGGAAACCAATTGAACAAAGTAAAATTAGAATAATAACAATTTAATAGTGTTAATTAGATGCAAAAGCAATGTCAGTTTGTGATAATACTATTCACCCTATTTTTTATTTTTTTGCATGTTTCAAAATGATGATATATCAAAATTATTCTAATGAAGTTTCTATATTATTTGCCCTAAACTGACTTGCCATTGGATCCAATGAAAGGTGGTGTCAAAAGCTATAAACCTTTCTTTATTACTAGTAATGTTATGTCATATCTTTGCAATTTATTTGATGTAAAGAGGACATTGTGATGAAACCTTAGGCCTTTGGTGTGCATTGTCCACAGGGAGATGCCAAATGCTCTCATCTCCCACTTTTGTATGTGTAATTATGTTGGATACATAACGGCACTCACACCTTCCTCTACACAGAATCTCTACAACTTTTTTGATCTTGCCCCCCTCCCCTCTCTTTTAACCTCTTTTCTTCTTTTATTTCCCAACACGATCTGCTTTCTGCTCCGGGCAGATCGTGTGTATACGGTGCGAGAACTAACGAGATCCTCGAGGTGCTTCTGGGCAGGAAGGAAGTTGCACCCAAAACACGAGAGATCCAAGTCTTTCTTGTCTATTTGGTGGCAGTGCTTTAAGCGTGTGTGCGTGTGTGTTGGGAGGGGCGGGGGTGCAAGGTGGGGAATAGGAATGAGGAAGAGAGAGGGGCAAAAAGGGAAGAAAAAGAACACATTGAATAAAAATTTCATAAAGTTCAGTGCTTGGTTTCTTTGATGCGAGCGGTAGAAATAGAGTCTGCGGGCTGAGAACAGGCAGCAATTAATGCGACATGGGCCCCAAGGCAGAATACAACAGGCACAAGGAAGTGGCTGCTTTCTGAAGTGAATATCACCAGCAGACAATTCACAAATTTGTTTTCTTATGGATGAAGAAGTATCCCATTTTACCTGAGACATAGGTGCCAGTTCAACAATAAAAAAAAAAAGACATTTTCATACAAAGTACAATCAAACTTTCTCTAAAATGTTACTAACAGCAGAAATTCAGCCTGATAAACTACACTGCTGCTCCATCTGCTTCACCTTCTCACACCACCTCACGGTGCCACCATCATAGGCTCAGCTCAGCTTATCGACAGTGAGCCAACTTTATTTAACTCAGCTCTCACGCAGCCCTCCTCCACCCCAGCACCACCTTTAGCCTGAGCACCATCTCTCCAGAATCTAATTTTCAAATTTTCTGCCAACACTAGGTCAAGGCTCTGTGGGAAGATTCTTATCATATCTTGCTCTCCACCTTCTAAGCATCAATTGTTCTAATTTGTTGTTTATCATGTTCATATATATATATATATATATATATATATATATATATATATATATATATATATATATATATATATATATTATATATATATATATATATATATATATATACACATATATATATATATATATGTATATGTATATGTATATATATTTTTTTATGTATCTGTTAAACTTTTATTTATCCAGGTTAAAAACTTAACTTAAAAATCTGTGTTCTGGCTAAGAGGCAACAGCACACACAAACACACCACTACACAACATTTCACATTTTATACAATGGGTCAGTAGAAGGTGAAAAAACTAACGTCCATTGTTCAATAATGTAGACGTTCATATACACACAAACAACTGGATTCTAATTGATCACTTCTGCGGTTTTGAACAAGTCAATGAAGTTGTTTCTATAATTAAAGGAGACCTATTATGTAACATTCTTATCAACCATTTAACAACAGTGTTCTCTCATCATTAGTTGACGCAGTTGTATTTGAATTGATTCTTGCATGTTTGAGTAATCTTGTGTTGTCCTGCAGCTGAGGCTCAGGTGCTCAGAAAATCCCTGTCTTCACCCACCACCTATCCCCGCCCACTTGTCTGTAGAATAAGATTAGAGGATAAGATTAGATAAGATTTTACAATGCAGAGGCGGAGCTTATCAGTTCTGAAGTTTGAACAGGAAGTTAATGAACCCGTTTCTATTTCTATGCTGTAATTCATTTTTTGAGTTTTGCAATGAACAAAATGTCAATTATTTATCTATTTTTGCCATAGTTTCTTCCTAAATTAATAGAAAAATCACAGTAGGTCTTCTTAAAGCTGTGATTTACAATTAACAATGTGAAACAATGATCTATATATGGTTTTAGTTCAATACTACAAGAAGAAACCTGTCTGTTAAAAAGAAATAGGTTAAATTACTTTAAATTACATATTCACTTTGGTCAAAAATTAACAATGCTGCAATTTTGACTAGCATTTTTTGTGTAAGAAAGTCTGAAACTACTGTTTTGGTTATGTTATGCAAGATCAGCGATACATGAAAACCTGTTGCTGTTTATAGATCAAGGCTAAATGTGAAAAGCTTTAATGAAGATAAGTCCTTAAACTTGCCTCTCCTGGGTTGGTTTTGCTGAAGCAGGTATCTGAGCAGAGGTGCGGGGTGTGTGAGAGCAGCGCTGGGGATTCGTACAGCGTAAAATTCCTCAAAGTCAGGAAAAACAGGAAGAGTGGGAATCCTCTGCACAGTGGGTCCGACCTCTCCGATGGGTGGGAAAAAGGGAAAGTGCCAGTGGGCTTCCCTCACATCAATCCTGGCACTGCACCAGTATCTTCCGTTTTCTCCAAACAGCGACCCCCTGCCACAAACAGACACAGGTTATTATAAGTCTACAGGAAGCTCTTTAGCTTAATTATGCCACCGCCCTAGATCTGCAGAACTATTAAGGATGACTAATGTAGTGAAATTACTCAACTGTAATCGTTGAACAAAAAAAAAAAGAAAAAAACAAAGGCTTTTTCTGGAGTAAATTCTCGTTGACATAGTGATGGATTTGGATAAGGTGCAAGGTTGGATAATTCACACTTCTCATCATTTTAATGTGACATTTGTTGTGTATTTCAGCCGGCCAAACCAGAGGATAAGGTTTATTGGACAAAAACAGAAACGTTCACAATACAGTATAAAGTTTGTCATTTCATTTACTTTTACATTGATTGTATTTATTATCTACTCATCTTATTCTGCTCCGCATTTTTTGCAGTAACTTCTTAGCTCGTTATTCTTGAAGAAATCTGTCATTGGGGTATTTGGTACCACTTTATATAACTACACCTTAATTGCCTTGGTAAACCATGAATAAAGCATGAAAAAATCCTTAATTATTCATGAACTAATGGTGAATTAATGAATGAAAAAGTTTAATAATGCTTAGTAACTACTTTAACTAAGGAACTAAGGTTAGGATGTAGGGTTAGGGGGCAGGATTCGGAGAAATTAAGTTACTAAGCATTAATAAGCTTATTCTTCTATTAATTAATCATTTGTGCATATTGAATTAGGAATTTATTAAGGTGTTATTAATGTTTTATTAAGCCTAATTATTTTGTAGTTATTCTAAAGTGTTACCGGTTATTTTAACTGTTGTAACATGTGTTCAAGATCGCTCTACAAGACAGGCCAGCAAACATGTTAGCTACCGTAACAGGGCTAGACAGGAAGTGCAGTGCAAGACTAGAAACTCTCTTTACCATGAAAAAATGAGAAACTTGTATTTTGATCTGTTTGATCTGTTGTTATTAATTTTATATATAATGTTATATCATATGTTTTTCTTCCAGTTGTTCCAGTTGCCTCCATTCTAAGACAATTACTTTAATTGTGTGAAAAATGTGGCTCCACCGTGCAATCTTGAAGTAATCTGTTGTACATATTATGAAGTTGCTTGATAAGAAAAGGGCTATTGCTCATTCTAACTGTGATATGCTTCAAAATAATTATATGAAAAATAAATATTTTTTAGATTTTTAAATTTCTACAATCATCACTTCTATCAAGGGACTTGCTAATGATTGCATACTCACTTATTTATTTATTTGAATTCCACAAAGCCACTGTACTAATATTTGCAAGTTTTGCCCTCAGAGGTGCGGCTGTCCCCGGTGTACATGCATGTTGAGTTAATATGTGCGCCTCACTATGGGATAACAGAGCCATGGAGGCAAATGGATGTGAGTTTACCCCTCGTCGTACCCCTGTAGACCAACTAACGGTGTGATTGAGTGTGTGCGTGAGACAGCCGGGCCCAGGGCTATTATTCTCCCATTAATTTTTCCATTTGAAATCAAACCTCAGCGGGCAGCCATGGGGGAGTCAGAGGGAGGGGAGGAACAGCCTTTTGGGGAGATGCAGAAGCACCAGTGACCAACAGGGGAAGCACTTCGACTTTAGATCAACTTATTCAGGCCTTATTTACTGGAAATGTGTAAATATCATTATATTAGTGTTAGAAGTTTTATATTTTCTGACTTCTATTGCTCTAAAATGTTATCTTTATGTACATATACTGCATATTGATCTTCTTTTCTGTTCCTTAATGTCCAAATTATGTCTTTATCATATGCAATTATTTTGTCAAAATGTTCACACACCTGTGTGTTTACTGCAAATTTTTAGCTACGTTAGAATATTGGTTCCTCATCAGAAATGTTCTGGTTTATTCTATAATACATTAGGATAAGATTGAGTTATTTTCCTTTTTATTTTGACTCTTCAGTTTCTTGTTTTGCTCAGTTAAGATTACCGTAGACATAAAATTGACTCTGTGCACAGAAAGTCAGTTGGTTTGTTTATTTTCAAAAATGTTAACATCTTGCCGACATGTTAATTTCCTGTTTAGTTCCTTTCTATGGAGTTTTCGAAGCCTCAGTCTTCAGAGACTTTATCATCAGTTATTTCATTACTGCATAGCCTATTGTCTTTTATATCTTGATAAACATTTTATGCCATATTGAAGAATTTTCATAATAAAAAACAAACAAATACAACTATGAATACTGTACAAAGGCTCAATACTTCACCTGGACAAGTTTAACAGGAACAAAAATAGAGTTTAGTTCTGTCTATCCAAAACTTTAAGATCACAATGATCAATAATAGCAGTTAACCTCCTTACCAAATGGCTTCCTCCTTCTCTCTCCTCCTTCAGTCCCCATCGCCTCTCTCCTCCCTGTTTCCCCTGTCTTTCTTTGGAAAACGCCAGTGCTTGCTAATCTGTCACTCACTTGTTGTCCTGTGGTGGGAGTGATGGGCGGCCATGACGGTTGGGTTATACACCTCCAGCAGGCTGCAGCTCTGAGGGCTCGATCATTAACCAGGCAGGTACAGGAGGAAGTGCTGACGCAGAAGCACACTGACAGATGATATGGGAGACAATGGGAGGCCTGCCTATACTTAACTTGTCACGGCTCCTTCTCTATTAACTTGTGACATAACTGAAAAGAGGGAAAACACTTTTACTATTAGGTATTTGGAAACACATCACATGAAGTATTAAAATGCTTATTGGGTGATATTCTTGTAAATACGTGGTCTATAACAGCAAAAGTTACTTTTAGGAATTTATAAAACTGGCTTAAAAGCGCTATAGCTGCAATTTTGCATTGCAATTAAATAATTTGAAATCTATTTTCCTGTAGCACATATCTTGTTAGTGTATTTATTTAGGTAAAAACTAGTCCGCAGTGTCCTGTTTCTGTCTAATAATGTCCTGGTTATCCACCAAAATGTACGAAGTTCGTCTGTTGTTGTTGTTGTTGTTGTTGTTGTTAGCATTGTGGCTAACTGCTGTCAGCATATGAACACGTCTGGAGGCTCAGAATGAATAAGGTAAGTACGCAAAACCAAACGTGACTGATGCAAGTTTAAAATTAATTATTTGTTTGCTGACATTTTAAAAGAAGCAAAAATTGGTTATAGTGCCTATATGGCTGCAACAGAATTTTTAAATAATGTAATAACTTCAAATCAGGTTTTGTCTCAGTGCAGATTCATTGCAAACACATTGATTCAGGTGAAAATTAGTTTGAATTGCCCTGTCTATAAATAAATATAGTGCTAGTGCACATCAGAATGCTGTGTTGTTGTTAGCTTTACTGAAACAGCATAACTTGCTCAGGCTTCTGTAAGTTAGTAGTGAAAAGTGCTTATATAGTCATTGAGGTGACAATTTGAGAGTGTCATAATGCATAAGGTAAAAGAGTGAGTAAAACTGCTGTAACAAAAGAAAAGTTTACATACATAACATTTCATAATCAGTTGATTAAAGGTTTTCCATAGTAATATAGCTGTCAAGAGTAAAAACAATTGAGATATTTTTATGATCAGAAAAAATATCTGATTCTTAATTTGATATCATAATTCAAGTAAAGATGTTGAATTAGAAAGAAGCAGATGTAAATGACAATAAATGTGATTCTATCAAAGTAAAAAGCAGCCTGACTGCATGAAAGGAGCTAACAGGAAATACAGCAGAACTTTTCAGTCTTCACAGTTTCCCATTAACTACAGTGACACGCAGAACAAAAGGCCCTAATATGAGGTTGTCTCTCCGATATAATACTCTAACATTTCCTAATTATTAACCGCCCCCATTCATATTCACTGTCCTCTACTTCCTCTGCTTTGTGCCCAGACGGGAATGAACAACGCAGCAGATCTGTCAATCACAGAGCAGTCCACCGCCACCGGCCCAAAGACAGGCCCCATACACCTCCAGTGGCAGCTCGGTCAATGAGTAACCAAGCTGCAGGTAGTGAATCAAAGTGCTGACAAGAGCGTGGAGGGGTGGAGGAGGGAGGGGTGAGGGGTGTGAGGGGGTACGGCGGGCTGTGTAGGAGGACAGATAGAAAAGGGATGGGAGGATGAAGATGACAATAGTGTGATTTTATAGCCCACCTCAAACATGTAACCTTTAGCTTCACGCAGAAAGATGGCTGTCTCTCCTGTCTCACTGTGGAGCGTGTGTGTGTGAATGAGTCATTTCATGTTTGAGGCCTGAGAAAAAATACTGTATTAGACGCTACACATTTACACTATGTACTACAAAAGTGAACTTTCAGGGGGGAAAACGTCTTTTGATACATAAATAAGCCATTTTATAAGAAAATGACAAATCAGCATTTTGGACACAGAAGCGAGTAAGTTTACATTTTGGTTTATAATTTTTTTCCCCTTAAATCCAAAACAGAATAAGACTGAAAATATAATCCTGGAGAATGCAAATGTAATTCTCTCTGTATTATTTCATACAATCGCCAGCAGAGTTGAGTTAGCTTTTAGCTTTTAACATTTAACATAAATGCAGAACCTAGAGTCTGGAAATGGAGAATTTGAACATGTTTAAGTGAAAACTTACAAATAAATATCAACAAATATTTCAGCATGAACTGTCAAAATGTTATTCTGTCTAAGTTGATAAAGTTTGGTGTCTGTTGGCAGTTTTATGGGAGATTCCTAACGCTTTGAGGGAGAAAAATTAATTTTGGGCAAATAATCTTTCAATTAACAAATACATAGATGCATTTTTGCTGAATTAAATAATCGTAAGGGTGCAGATTGGACAATGTTGCTCCCATATTTGGTTGAGTGTGTAAAAAAAGATTCAAATGAGAATTAAAAAAAGAAAAGTGACATTTTTGTCAAGCACCTAGCAAGGAACACAACATGAGGCCTCCTACACTTTTACTCAAAAAACTGCATGCACTGTCAGAATGGAAATCAAACTAGCACCCCTCTAGCTAGTGCACCATTATCACATGCTTCTTATTTCAATATGCTATTTCCCTTATATCAAAACAAAATGCTAATCCCCATTTACCAGTGTCCGGACTGTCCCCAGCAGCAGCAGAAGCAGCAGCAGCTAAGTGTCTCATGATGGGACAGGCCGCTCTCTAATCTCCCCTCACAGACAGATGAGTGCTGTCAGTGCTGCCATCCCGGGACAGCTAAACATTAATGACTTAGGGTTGACAGGCGCTGGCAGGACAGGGGCGAGGTGAAGGGGAGCCTGTGGACAAAACCCTGGGATAAAAAGCAGAAGTGATGGCTTTATCTGTCTGACACATTGCCTTTTGTCTTGTGTATATGTATGTGTGCCATCAGCAGATTCCTGGCGCAACATGACGGGTTTATTGCCCTGTTTTTCCTCTTCTGAAGTGGATGGAGGTCTTTGTATTCCCACTGCCCCTCTATCCTTCCTTCACTGCGTTTTTCACATTCTTTCAAGTGTGTATGTGTGTCAGTGTGTTTGCGAGCTATCGTGATGGTACCTTCATGTCCTCCGTGAATTCCTTAAGCATCCTGGACTTTGAAGTTGGCGGCGCTGATGGCAGGTCACAGGGAAGAGTGGTCCCAGAGGAGAGAGGACAACAAGGATGGGGAGGAAAATAAACGGCTGGACCATATATGTGTAATTTTGCTTTGTTATTTTATGTTGTTGTGGTGAATGCAGCTTCTCTGTTGATGATTGGGAATCTATATAGGAATGTAGAGCACCATGGGAATGAAAGTAAATATATTTCAGCAGGAGTTCCCAAACTTTTCAGCCCAGGACCCGCAAAATAACCATGCAACTAACTCGCGACCCCCACAGAAAAAAAAAACTTTTGTAATAAGTTTAAGTTACAAAATCTATTTAAATTGGCTTTATTATTTCTATTTTGACAGTGTATTGCTTTATATGACCCCAATTCACTCCAAACACTTCAACATAGAAAAATTATTAATAATTGGAAAAATACATTTTGAAATCATCTCGCCACCCCCAGATTTTGCTTTGCGACCTCCCGAGGGATCCCAATCCTTACTTTGGGAGCCACTGTATTAAAGTAACCATTTAAATGACATATAATTATAACAGAAAACAACTTTCCAGGCAAAATCAGTTATTAATTATACCAGTATTGTCCTATAGAATCTATTTTATCATATTTAATCTAACGCACACTTCTCCAGATCAATCAATTCTGAGACTTTGTTTAAGCAACATCGCAACATTCTATAAGCCAATAAAGTTAATGTCTTTAGTCAATAATTCAATTGCAGGAGTTCGATAACAAAACATATTTCTATTTGAAAAAAAAAAGTGTTTATCTTTTTGTTTTATTTTCTAAATAGAAAAACAGATTGATAAAAAAAAAATAAGTAACAACACAAATTTGCAACAACAAAAAAAACTAACAAAACAAACAAGGTGCTGAGATATTCTGAGTGCAAAAGTACAATTTGGTCTTTAACAAGTTAAATACAAGCAGTTAACTACAATTTGAAAAAAAATTAAATTGAACAAAATGTAGATTTTTTTTTACTAGTAGCTGAAATATGAATTTTTTTGTCAAACAATTTTTTTTAAATAAAGATAACTTTGTTAATCTAACTTCAACACTATGGTCAAATAGAGAATTTCAATGCATTACTCCTAGTATAGTGATATTTGCCTTAGTATTACTTAATAATTATAATGATTACTTGGTGCTAAAACAAATCAACAGTCATCAGTCTTGCGTCTCTTAGTAATTTTACTTGGCTCTTCGTTATCTCATTATGAATTGTATTATGAAGATTTCTTAAAGTTTGTGCACCGGGCCTGTGATGTCTGTGCTGCTGTTGTCACTCAGGTCTACTGCATACGCCCGCTGCACTCCTCTCCTTTCCTCTGAATTATTAAGTGTGTTGCTCAGGGATGGGAGCCAGTTGTGCTGAGTAGACACTGCTCTGATCCAGCTTCACACGGGCTACATTTCGGAAGTGCAAAGGATTACATTGCCTCCCTGTCAGCCTTCCCCAGGACCACCTCTCCCCCACCCCACACACACACTTCTATATGGACACCTTTCACCTGTGGAGTGCTGCTTGTACACTGGCTGCCGTTGGGATGGTGCAGAAAGAGGGCACCCGCTCAGGAAAGCAGCTCTCACCAGGCAGCCTCTCTCTGCGCTGGGTTCCTGGAGCAATGATTAACCCAGTTTAGATGGATGCTGGAGCGGAGTCTGATACATCACTGGGGCCTTGCAACTGCCATGTAAAGGAAGCGTCACCCATGCACTGGTCCTGATGGAGGAGAGACACTCAATCACTTACAAAACAGGACAGACAATAAGGCAAAAGACTGGGATCATACATCTCAAAGCAGAAGGATTAGATGGAGACATTATCACATTTTTAATTTTGTGCTGGAGAATTATGTACATTTTATTAGAGCATAAAATATGGATGTATTTCATAGTAGCAGGCTTGATGTTTCAGAAATTATTTAGGATATAAGGATTAACAATATGGAGTGTTCTAATGAAATGGGTTTGGAATGTGAGAAAAATGTTAGCTGCTTAAAATAACTGGAATAAATTTATGGGTACAATATTTGCTGAATTTGTTATTGGTCATTGTTCTTATTTTTAGTTGGGGTTATAGTATATTTCTGATATTGAATGTATCAGTATTACATTGTAATTTATATTCATGTGATTGGTATAATTTCAGCATAATGAATGAAAACAGAGCTACAGTGTGACTGAGCAGACCAGGAGCACCTCGTCATCCCCGGGGCAGCCCTCGACAGCAGGGGAAGCCCCGGTTTCCTGCAGATGACAGAAGCTACAAAGGCAGAGTGTCCCGTCAGCACATCCCAGTGAGAGCAGGTTAATGATTGTGTATGTCCACAGCTGGGACGCCCGGGCCACAGAGGACAGACGAGAGAGAGGGGTGGAGAGGATACATTCACTTACACATAAAACTGATGGGCTGTTTTTGTCATTTTAATGATCTTTAATCTGAGTTTGAGCTGCTAAAAATTATCATAATTTATCGGTAATGAGCCAGAACAAAAACTACATGTCAGTCTTGTGAAGCATGTGTATGTGTCATCACTTTGAAACTAACAAGGCAGTGAGTTAGAAAGAATTGCAATCACTGTAACTGACATTGGGAGCAAGAGTGTCAATTAACAAAAATATAATCATAAACATCTTAGCTATGGTTTTCCGTTTGAAACTAATTTCTCTTAATAAATCTATCATTTTCAATTACAAAAAATGTCAGAGAGAAAATAACAAAAACATTCAACTAAATCAAATGATATCTGACATTTTTCATAAGTATCCATTGTTCTTTGAACCTAACCCTTGTCTGTTCATTCTGTGACATACACATGGATGGGCAGTAGTGCCTACAGGTACTGTATGTAATTGTCTTTGTATTGTTGGAATTATATATCCCAGCCATATGCCTACTGGACAAGACCTCAAAAAAGTATTTATCTGTGAATAATGTATACCTTGGCTATTATTTTGCTATCCCAGATCTTAAAACTCAATGCTGGCTGGTACAAAACTGCTTATTTTTAACACTATGTTTAATGATCTCTCTCTATATTTTTGTACTAAATGGAGATTGTCACATCAGTGATGTGTGCTTTACATACCCATTGCTTACAGTAAAATAAATGGTTGCTTAATGACTGAGTTCCACCCTGGCCCCCTCCTCCTTACCTCACCAGGACGTGGTTAAACTATTAACCCACTGCTGCTTAACAATATTGCTGACTGGTGTGGAAGCAGGAGGGATCAAAGTTATCTTGTCAGGAAGAACAGCATCTTTCTCTGTGCCCATACAGCTTGTCCACTCCATCTTACCGGCTATTGAGTCCTGAGCACCAGAGCAGGGAGAGAAACACCCCCATACACCCACCACAGCCCCACCCCCAAAACCCTCACCCCGCCACTGTCCTCAATGTTCTCCAACTTTAGTCTCTATGAAGGTGTTTTTATTGACATTAGCTTGTGTTATGTATTATGAATGTACATTTTCAAATTTAAACTTGTTAACTAGTCATCCATTCATTTGTAAAATGCAATTTCAATTTTAATTATAGCATGTTGGATTATTTTTAAGACACGCAAACAATAATAAACAAATAATACAAGTGAGTATTTAAATTTGTCCAACTAACATAAAGGCTTATCTTACTTTAAAAGATCCTACAAATCCTTCAGCACAAGGTTATTCATTCATAACTGTCTGCATTTATAGCTTAAGAACACCTTTTTACTGACACTAAAGTAAAACTGAAGGGGTCTACAAAAGCATAATCAATTATAGCAATATTTTCATCTATCTATGAGAAACAAATTACTTTTTTATTCATTTCAGAAAGTGCAGAGATCACAAAGACTTGAGTTTACAATGTACATCTCGGTAAAAAAGTCTTAAAAGTCATGTCCCAAAAGCTTTAAGGCTGTGTGATGGACAAAATGAAGGCGTGGCAGGTGACCATACTCTATCTTCTGTCATTGCACTCATCTGAACCTCAGCCCTGTCCATCCGTCACCTGCACCACTGATCACATCTACATTTGATAAGCCTGGTTAGGTGGGTCATAAAAAGTTGATGCTGGTAATGCCTGCTTCTCATTTATTATCCCTGCTAATGTAGCGGCTGTGGGACGGAGAGGGGGGCCATCGCATTAAGGGATCATTACGCCTCTGTAGACCCTGTCCCTAGCTCTTAGCTTTGGTCCAGTCCTGTCTCTCTCTGCTTTATGTGCTGTCTGTATTTAAGAGTGCTGCAGCCCTAAAAGTTCAAGACGCTTATGGCTCAGGAGGTAGTTACCGTCCTCTGACCACAGACTGGACCCAGCCTTAATGCTTCCAAACCACCACTACACTTAGCTTACTTAAAGGCAGCATTGACCCTTTAGTGCTGTTTGCTAATGTAGCTGAGGAAAAACATCCTAAACAAATCTCTTTAGGATGTTTTTCAGCGATATGTTTTTGTTTACTGTCGTATACTGTAAATGAATGTTTGCTCTTTAAATATATCAAGTGTAATAGTTATGATAATGACTAGATCTTGATATTTTTTCTTCTGGCGCAGGAAACAGATTCATATGTAAATTCTAAGTGACAAATAGTTGTGATGAAGTGAATGTCACAATATTTTTATTAGAATGTTTGTGTACACTGTTTCTTGTAGATTTTTTCAATTCTCTTTTTGTGAACTTTTGATGAGCATAAAATTAAAAGTTGTATATTTCCACATATTTAGCATTAAGCAGATCAAGGGAAAAGGCTAAAGGTTTTTCTACTTTGTGACATGACACGTAATTTCATAACATATTGACTGATTTATTTCAACTGAATATTAACAAAGTAGCTACTGTATGTTTGAATATTGTAAATAATTGAGGTAAAAGTAGATAAGTGGCTGGAGATAAGCGTAGGTGAAATTAAATCACATGTGTCAACTCAAGCCGGGGCCAGAGCGGCCTCACCTCATTCATGTGGCCTCAGGTTTAGGTTTACGTAATTTTTTATCAGATATATAGTATTTTCAGACTTTCAGTGCTGTATCAGTAAATGTCACTTAAAAATACATAATCAATACAACTACTATTGTAGTATTCAAGATTAGTAAGGTTCATTTAGTTAAACTGGCCTTCAGGACCCCGATGTCAATGTGGCCCTGTCAAATGAGTTCGACACCCTGATTAAATGAACTAAGTTTGAACTGAACTGAATTTAGACCAATACAGGATCAAATTACAACTGCAGAGAGTACACCATTATAATTAGTTTAAATACCATTCAAAAGGACTAGTTTATGTACAGTATATGAGTGCTTTTTTTTTTCTTACATCTGTGCAACTGGGCCTCTGCTCTAAACCTCTGCGAGTGTCCGCTCCAAACAAAAGGCCTCCTGATCAGAACGTGCAGGTGGGGTGGTGAGGGAATGCGAGTGTGTAAGTGTAGGGATGGGGCGGGCGGGGGGGTACCCAGAGGCTCAGATAGTGATAGATTGGCCTGGGAGAACTATGATGCAGATCCACTCATCAAGATTGATGTTCTGCCATTCTGCTTTAAGTGCAATTAAATTGGCCCCTGTGTTAAAAAGCCCAGCCGATACCAGAGCTGAGGCGGAGATTATGCTACATTTCCCCTGCGCTTTCCTCCACCTGCATCCAGCCACAACCATCTCCACACATTCTCCATTGTATTCCCGACATCTGAGACTTTTATGTGCAGCTTCGTTTTTTTTCCGCACAGCCCACAAAGTAGTTTTTTAATCAATGCCCTGTGAAAGTTTGAATCCCTTTCTGGTTGTAGTCTCACCACAGGATTGATCAGTTGTACATTAGTGCATGTTTAATGTGTAATAATGCACAGTGATTACTGAGAGGAAGGATGTTAAAGTCTAATAACTCATCAACCGGCGCAAAGATGACAGCATGGGCTTTTCTCATAAACTGTCTTGCACTGTCTTGCAGGGTTGCACAATTTGGGAAAAAGATCTAATAGTGTTTTGTTTGTTTTTTTCTGACCAGTATTTGCAATTCACAATTACATTTTTGTAAAAGAAATATGTTCTGATTTCATATTTTGAGCGTGGCTGGGAGAAAATTCAGTTAAGTCTGAGAAGACAAATTATAATCACATGTAAGTACATTTAAAAGCTCGTTTGTACATATTTAAGCATATCTAATAGTTAATAACTTTGATGCAGAAAATCACATGATGTTTTGTAGTTTGTGAACGAAATTATAGTATTGGTGCTGTGATTTACTAATTGCGCCCATTGAATCTGCCATTTTGATTTAATTAATTTTACAGCCCTACTGTATATGAACAAGAGATTTTCAATGCATTTTTCACTGTGATAAATTAAGAATATCTTATGGTGTCCGATTTAATTGGGATCTTAAGAGGGTTGGGGGTGTTTTTGTACGTTTTTGAGACATTAGGAATTTGAGGCTTTGCTCATTGATTCTGAAGAAATCCAGGTTGTTGTTGTTTTCAGTCAAAAGTATTGAAAATGAGACTCTAACATGTCACTTTTTATATAATGACACTAACCCAAAAATGTTTAAACTTTTATAAAAACATGGTCCAGCTTGAATGGATGAATTCAGTGTTCATGAATCACGTGTCCTGTTATCCACAGTTGTCTCTAGTACTTGAAAGAACAACTTTCTACATTCAATAATAAATAAACAACTTGCGATGTTTGTGAATATGACTCTCTGTCCTCAAATTACATCAAAAGTGTCCAAATTCCTCAAACTCTCATTTCCCTGCTAGATTTGAACAGTATGACTCATGTCAAAACAGTTTTGATCAAACAGTCAGAACCATCACTTCTCCGGCTGCACGTACACCCAATAATGTACTCAATTTTCTGCCTAAATGGAAATATTTACAATAATTCAAATTGAACGTCGATCACAGTCCACTCCATCTCTCTCCAAGTCACCGACTCATTCTGCCCGCGGGCCGGCCCACCTCCGTCAGTGTCAAGTTGTTAACCCCATGTCAACAGTGGAACAGAGCGTATTTGGGCCTGTTTGATGGATGGGTCTTGGTGGACTTGTCCCACGCAGACATATTCTCCGAGTCAGCCGAGAGAGGTGGGCCGCACGTGTTTGTCGACCCCTCCACCCACGCACGCATGTCCAGAATACAGGGGTTTCCAAGTCTCAGGACAGGGGCAGGACATGCACCACACTGTCAAGCTTATACTAACACTACATGTCACCCATTCGAACCCAGATGGGCGGAGTCATGACCTCACTGCCACGGGACAACCACAGCGCATTTAGGATGTGTCTCTTTTTGGCTGCAAATGGTAAACTTGACCCCTGTCCTTCTCATCATTAGATTATGTTCAGGGAGCTTGACACTGTGTTCTCTAAACAAACCCGTAAAATCAACTGCACTTTTTCACCCAAGGGAGACGTACCGTAATAATAAGAGGACAACCATTGCTAATAATTGTTTTGTTTCTATTCAAAATGTTTATATTGCATCACTAAATAGAGTGACAGCTTAGTAAAATGTTAAGAAATAAACACTTAAACACAGACATTAAAGTTGCATAGTTCTGCTATTCTATTTCTAGTTGTACTCTATTATCCAGTCTGTTTATTCTTGAAAGAAAAAATTGTAAAGGCAAACCTACATATGAAGTTCTAAACTGGTTTACTTGGCTCTGTTCCATCCAACTTTCACTGTTATTTTTGTCACTTAGTACACTATAATGTATCTTATCTGTTACAGTTATGCGGCATTTAGATTGCAACAGTGTTTGCAAGGGTTCAAAGTGGAGATGCCATCAGTACATGACTGATCACTCGTCAATGGTGCGGGTTCACTCACATCCATTACTCATGCGACTGCGGCCTGTCACTCCACACAGCTGCTCGCCGTCGCAGCCTCCACCGCCATTTTTCAAACAACTTTCTCTGTTCTTTTTATACTCCAAAACCAAACGAGTACATTCTCTGAGGCTTTCGATCATAGCTTGTGAGGGTGAAAATGGGCTGAGCAAAAGGAAACCACGTATAGTGTGTAGGCGAGTTTAGTTTCAACCATTTGGTCGTTCATGTCGAGGGGGGGGTTGTCATAATGTGTGCCGTTGTCCACTCCAGCTCGGAGGGTCAGATTAAAAAGTCTGGGCCCTTCTCTGCAGCAGACCCTCACCGCCACAGTGACAGGAGCGATCCATCACTTGTGTCCCTAACAGGGTGGGGGTCAGTGGGGGTGGTGGCAGCGGGCTCCAGATCATGGAGGTTTATGGAGAATGGTTGGGCTAGTTAAACTTTAACCAGCTCTCTTCCTACACACTCCACGCTACATTCACAGACCGTTCACGGCAGTGGGACATCCTGAGGTTTGATCAAACAGAGATGCGTGACCCGCCGCCTACTCAGGGTCCCCACGCCCACCTGCCTCCATATGGATCTCTATGGCAAAAGAACAAAGTTTTGGACAAAGCGTGGGAAGAAAGTGCATCTGTACATAGTTTTAATGACTCTGACTGCACAGTATTGTGTCTGTGAACTGAATTAGATAAGGTCACTTTTCTGTGAAAAAAATACATGTATCGCTTTTACCTTTCACATCAAAACCACTCACCATTACATAATCTAAGCAGTACTAAGTAACATTTTTAGCTCGTTAAATGTCTTTGTAGTGATAATGGTCACAAATGTATCTTGGGGAATTTGAAGCATGTGCTGGCTCTCTCCAAGAAAGTAAAGCAAATGCAACTTTTCTGTGTTGCCATCATGCCAAGACGAATTTCTGTCCTGAGAAATTCTGGCTGTTTGTTTTTTTAAGTTAGCAGTGTAAAATGTGCTGAAAGGTGTTTTTGTTGCCTTAAATTCAATCCTAAAGTGAAATAAAATAGAGAAAGTAAAGAAATAATGTTACGTTTCATTTCATAGCTTTATGACATAAGAGCGCTGTAGGGGGAGCACTTCACCTGAAGATACTTAGTTCTGCTTTAAGATATAAATTAAGATTGGTATTAAGCAGTATTTACATTTTTTTATTAACCAAAAACATAATATAATACAAAAAGGGGGGTTGTTCCTCAAGGTACTGTTCTTGATGCACTGATGTTTATCATTGCACTGCAAGAGGTTTACTTCTGCTTCTTAGCCTATCACTAAATTTCCCATTGTAAAGCTACAAATACAACAGCCATAAAATTGAAAAACTGCACAAATATTCTAGTTGAATGAATTTCTCTGTAATCAATAAAACTAATTCAAATGAATACTGCTGTTCTGTGGTGACTACAAGTCCATATTCCCCACAGTACAGTGTCGGCTGAGTTTGCTTCTGTCAACACGTTTCACAGGGGATCAATAGCCCTTTGTGACTCCAGTAAGGTTAGTTCTGGGCTACAGCATGGTTATGGCATGAAAAATGATGGCTGGCCGTTTCAAAGTCATTTAATACACAGTTGCACACTTTGATAGAATTTGGCAAAAGCCTCTCCCTGGTGGGTTAACAATGCGTACCGAAAATCATATTTCCATGGCGGCCCCGTTCAATCTTACCCATTTCGTGCCTGTCCCGTAGAAAAAGGTGCGGTGACAAATGGGAAGGGAGCGCTTTCCGGGTGGCTGTGGGTCAGATCAGGTGCAGAGCAGGTCTGAGGTTTTAACCCAATGTGTTCCTGTTCACTGGTCCAATCATCCGCATTGATTGACCCAATGATTGAGAGGGTCCACCTTTTCTTTATGTGATACGGGAGGGGTTAAAGCTGTAGAAAGGTAATAGAAGATCATGAAAAATGGCACTCATAAAAACACTGATCAATAATACGGTGATATAACGCAAATTTGCATTAAAGATAACCCGGGTTGATTGGCAGCAAATATTCAGGGACTGAACACAGAGAGGCCATGTACACGTGAAGAAACATTTAGCTAGAAAGTTTTTGGACAGTTGTAAAAAAAAAGAAAAGAAAAGGTAAAGAAAAAAGAATTATTATAGTAATTTTATGGTAAATTAAAATTATATGTTCACATGACATTACAATATTCTATAGGTCAATTTGGTATATAAGACCAGCCGGAGTAAAGTAAGTGAAAGGATGAAAATAGAAATCGCCTGATTAAAAATGTCAGAAATTACCTTTTAAAGGAGACCTATTGAGATTTTTCTGTATATTTAGAAAGAAACTATGGTATAAGTACATCGATAATTCATATTTTGCTCATACAAAATACAACAATTAGTTAAAATGGCTTAGAACTAAAAACAGATTCATTGACTTCCTGTTCTAAACTGCAGAACTGATAAGCCCCGCCTGTTCATTGTAAAATTTAACTTTATGTAATGTAATATTTTTGTTGTTGAAGAGTGTCTACATGACAATTTTGAACCCTACATGTTTTACTCACCATCCTAATTCTTAAGTAAATGCAAGGAAATACAGACAAGTGGGTGGGGATAGGTGGTAGGTGAAGACAGAGATTTTCTGAGCCCTAGCATCAGCTGCAGGACAATACAAGATTACTCAAACACGCATGAATGAATCCAAATACAACTTTTGGTAAATTAATGATGAGAGAACTTTGCTGTAACATGGTTAAAAAGTCAATAGGTTTCCTTTATATAATTTTATGCCAAAGTACACTGTTAATCATAGAAAACAAAAGCTCTTGTCTATCATCCTGTTTGGCCTTGACATCACATTTGATGTAAAACATGAACGCAAGATAACAAGAAAGAGACTTCAATTAGAAAACAGAAAGGTCAGCAACTGACTATCGAAAAGCATGAAATCTGCTAGAATCTTATGGAGAACACTGCCTACTTGGTGTGTTGGATGTTATCTCATTCAGGGTTAGGATTTGTTTTTATGGTTAGAAATCCTTCTGTTTAAGATTTATATTTATCAAACATTAATTTTATCAAATTTCTACGTTGGTGAGCAGTAAAAACAGAGCTGGAGGAGGTTTGTGTTTATTTAAGGATCCCATTAGTCTCTACAGTAGCAGAGACTACTCTTCCTGGGGTCCAAAAGGTGTGTGTATGCAGGGAAGTCTGGGCCTCCCTGCTCTGACTTTAGCCTCTGCGACTCAACTCCGGATAAAGAGGAAGAAAATGAATGGATAGAAAATGTATGCATTTGAGTGTGGGTGGGTATTCATCACAATGTGTGGACCAAAAGTTTTCTACATTTTACGGGGATCTGCCTTTCTTATGGGGACAAAATGCTGGTGTTCATTATCTAAATCCTTCATTATGAGATTAGCAACATGGTTTTAAGTTCAAATAGGCCTACGGTGAATGTTAGGATTAGGGTTAGGTTGAGTTTAGGCAAGTATTTACTCAGGTTAAGGTCCACGAAATGAAGTTAAGTCAATGTAATGTCCCTATGACATGCGTGGGTGTCATTTAGCATGGATGCATGGATGTCTAGTAGTCACATATTTGAATGTATACAACTTTTTCATGGCTATCTAGAATACAGGATTACCCTCAGGATCTCTAAATAGGTTATGGCTAATTTCCACTAATTTTCTCTGTCATATAAAGATGCAAGTCACAAGACATGATTTTATTAGACTTGATGAGATGCCTTGGCCTTGCACTCACACTTAATAATGCAGTCATTTCTGTCCATTTGATGAGAGGCGGGCGAGGCGGTGACACGTCTGTGATCAGAGGAGGGGGTGGGCAGGTGAGTGTTTTCTGGAGGAAATGGACCAGGAGGGCTACGGTGCGTTTGAAAGAGCTTGAGTGAGAGGAGGGGAGCCGGGGGAGCTGTCCATTTGAACAAACCTAAGAATATGTCAAGTGTCGCCTCGCATTTTCTTTGCCTCTGCACTGAGGTGGTTCTGACAGCCAGGACTCTCTCTCCTTCATCCATGCTGCAAATGACATTACGGAAATTGTGTTTGTGGCTGGGCCTAGCCTGGGGACTCCTGGGAAACTCGTTGGGTCACAGGGTCAGGCAGTTTGAGAAACATAGAAGTATACATAGAGAACATGCAGGAATGCTATGAACAAGAAACCAAACTCACTTACTTGTGTCTTTGACTGACTGACACACTGACAACAATCCACTTCTCTGATCAAGAAATTCAAAGGAAATTTTGTTAAGTTGCAATGTTCAAATGTTCATCTACAACATTGGTAAGCAGGACTTAACCACTATACCTGGGACAACACGCAACAGCAGAGATATTATGGCAAACATTTTTTTCCTCAAGGAGAAATTAGACGCCTATAGCATGACATTACAGCATTATGAATATTAGTAGTGAGAAGCATTTTTCATGTATGCTAAAGCTAAAGTTCAAAATAGAAACTCAAATACAACCAACTACAATACTGCTCAGTATTTTATATAAAGCATAAAGTATAGGTGTAAATATAAAAAGTGAAAATTGAGCAAATTGCTTAATAAACTGGCCAAACTATGGAATCACACACAGTTGAACTCTCTTTCAAAAGGTTTATGATGCAAAAGAAAATAAATATTTTCAGCTTCAAATGTGCCTCAATTACAAAAGTTCCATGGACAAAGGCTAGACAAAAAAAAGGTGAAACATGTTTTATTGAGTGTTTGCCACCTGTTGCAATGTTGAGAAGCATTTATCAAGTACATTGTTGTCAAAGAACAACCTCTATTCTCTTACATTAAACCCATTCCTCTCTGCACATTCTGTTACACTTAATATCACTAACTTCCTCTCAATGCATTGACACAAGACTTCAAATCCAAGTTTTCCTCCAGCTTATCAAGCTATCTTCAAGATTTGCTACTTCTAGTCTCTTAGGGCATGCTCCGTCTTGTAAATATTCAACAGCAGAAATGAACTCCTCTCTCAGGGGGGCAATCCAGTGTCTGATTGCCCCGGCCTGGTGTCTTTGACTTGGGATAGGTGAAAGTCCAACCCACTATCTGCACATCCCTCAGCATAAACACAAACTCTACAACTGCAGCACCAAACTAAAGGCCTTCCTTAAAACCGTGCAAAGGGGAAGCCAGAGAGGATTTTGTGTTCCCTCATAGACTATGCGTGTGATTTCCCTTTTTACAGCTTGCAATCAATTTTTAATGAGCCATTGAATATTAACTGGATTAGCAGAAGCGGAGTGTCAAGTCCCATGAGTGTAAGTCAGGAGAGTCCTGGTTTGCAGACAGAGGAGACAGAGGAAAAATGGGCGACACAGGTTAGGAAGGTGGGGGTGGGATGTTTTACATGAGGTTTATATGCAAGAAGTGGTTATAGTCGGTTACAATTACAATCACTCTCCATGGGAAGGACAACTGGGTAATTGTTATCTCGACCCCCCCGCGAGGCCTCTACAGTAACAGCATTACAATAGAGAGACAAGGCAGTGCGGCAAGATGGATGAGGATGCAATCACAAATCACACAACTACAGTTCGTCTCGTGCACAAGAGAACATGGGTAATACATCACGAAATAACTTTACATGAAAACAAAATTAGATGTTTTATGGGTAAATAAAAGTTGGAACAGTAGGAACAAAAAGAAAAATGTTGATGGAAAAAAAGTAAAGATGAGATGGTAATCAATATCATTAACAGTAATGAAAAGTAGATGCATTTTTGAGTAATTACTGGATCATAAATATATCTAGTCATGGAAATGAGTTAGAATCATTCTGTCTATGACTATAGAACTTTTATTCTCAGAAACCAGGAAGTGCACCATTAACATGCTATATCCTACTGGATGGGTAATTGGCTCTAATCTATTGTTTTGTGTTGAAAATAGTTGCTCATAATTAATCTTTTTTATTATTACTGTGGGATTAAAATCAGATTTCAAAGTCAGAGTTCATCAAAATATTTACATTAACACATTGTTTTAATTTCCTTTTAAGGTATAAAATTAGTTTTAAGCAAGTCAATAAAATAAAAGAATAACAAGAATACTGACCTCTGCTTTTTTCAGCTTCCTTCCTTTTAAATACTGGCGAAAATACCAATAATGTTAATAGACTATATTCAGCTTTATTAGTGGCAATAACATGGCAGAACGAGGTTCAATAAAAAATGAAGAATTAGTACAATTAAGGCTTATTAAACCATAGCAACCTAAACAGACATATGAACACAAAACCAGCTGCCTTAAGGACACAACTAATGATGTCTTGTCTTTAATAATTGTTCTATTGCAAATGCAAGTAGAACTCTAAATAGCCGCATCACAATTGCAAGACAAGACACGTCTAAGATGGATGAGCATAAAAAAGAACAACAAATCTTTGTGACGAAATATTTGAGCGGATAAAAATGTTGTCACGGGGGACAGCGCATTGATTAATAACAGCGCCATCCAGATACAACCCTGGTCTTGTCCTTCTCTTGCCCAGAGCAAAAACTGGTGCCCTGAAGCAAGAGCAGGGCAACTCTTCGGACTCTAACCCCCCACCGGGCCATTTCTTAGTGACTGCTTTGCTTGCTACTGATTAATAGACGTAGAGCAGAGATCACAAGGCCCAACATGGTCCAGGTCCTGTCTGCAAGCTACCAAAGGGCCGATAGCAGACGGAGATAGATTAGGACCAGCTTCTACACAGGGACTTTTGGGGTGGAGGAGCAGGCCAGGGGGTGCTCACATCTTTTAAAAGAGAACATGTTTATGACTACTTAGAGGAAATTGATTTGATTGTGCCAGAAACGCATGTGTGAACAGCCCTGGCACTTTTATGGGCTATTTGTCTTTTAAGTCACAGCTGGAGAAATTTATGCCCACGATGGGGTTTCGGAGAGAGGGTGCTTGGCTGGCTGTGTGTTTAAAAGAGTAAATATTAATATGTGGGAGCTGTGTGTGCACCGATCGTGATAAGTGATGCTCTGTAGGTGCACTTTAACTGGGTGTCAATCACTAAGTATCAGGGCTAATGACTAAAAGCACATAATGGAGCCATGGCTGCAAATAAAACAACAAGATTTGTTAGGGGGCATTAATTCTCTGAACTGATGTCAACGGGCAGCCACTTTTTTTTCTCTTTCCGGAGACGGCTTTCTAGCTTCGGACTTCACCAAATGACAAATGGCGCAGCCTGAAATCTATCTCATTATTTCAAATGGCCTGTCATCAACACTAACTCTGCATTCACATTTAGCATTCAGAGCTAAAAGTACAAGGAAGGTGTTGTTTACAGACTTTCAAAACGACATTGGTCTTCTGTTGGAAACATAGTGAACAGAGAGTATATTTGATCCCATTATTAACATACATCCCATATTAACTTTGAATAGGATATTGTAGATTTTAATTTGCAAGTTTAGCACATAGAGACAGCAACAATCACTGACACACATGTTTGTGCTTTACTTCCTGGACTACAAAACAACCAAAAGAATGTGATTGGTTAAAGTAGACTATTGGGATTTTTCTGTATATTTAGGAAGAATTTATGGCATACATACATCAGTAATTCATATTTTCATTCCAACACAAAAATGTGCTAAAACAGCTTAGAAATAGAAACTGGTTTATTGACATCCTGTTTAAAAGTACAGAACCGATATGCCCCGCCTCCTTAAATTTAAAAGGCCACATATTTAAAAATGACTATTTTTTGATGTTGGAAAGTGTCTACTTGATAATTCAGAACCTTACATGTTTTACTCGCAATCCTAGTTTTAGTAAGTAATGTGAGTAAACACAAGTAAATACAGAGAAGTGGTAGTTGGTAGGTGAAGACAGGGATTTTGTGAGCAGAGAGTATCAGCTGCAGGACAATATAAGATGCAGAAATCAATCCAAATATAAATTTAGGTAAACTAATGATGAGAGAACACTGCTGTAACATGATTAAAAACTTAGAAAAGTAGATTTTACATAATAGGTCTTTAAATTAAAAATGTCCCCACCCACTGTGAAGCAAACAAACCCTAAAGATGCAATGTCAGAAGGTGTCAGCTGTCTGTCTCCATGGAGATATAAAAGTAAATCACTATAATGTGTAACATCAAGGCCACAAAACCTTCAAGCCACTAGTCAAGCCTCTATTGCAAAAGTAACACCTTTAATGGAGACCTATTTTGTAACATCCACTTTTCTGAGTTTCAATCTATGTTACAACTGTGTTCTCTCAACATTAGCTAACCCAAAGTTGTATTGTTCTGCAGTTGATGCTCGAGTGCTCAGAAATTTCTGTTGCCACCTACCACCTATCCCCACCCATTTGTCTTTACTTGCGATTAGTCGAAACAATAGGATTCCAAATACAACATAAGGGTTCAAAATGGTCGTTTGGTCACATTTCTCTGCTCCAAAATTTGCAATTCAGTATTCCCCTGCTTATATAAAGTGTTGCAATGAAGGGGCGGGGCTTATCAATTCTGCAGTTTTGATCAGGAAGTCAATGAACATTTTTCTACTTCCAAGTCATTTTAGATCAGTTTTGTGTATTACATGAACAAAATGTAAACATGTTCTAGTTAAACACAATAGGTCTCCTTTAAGATTATGCAAATACATATTGAGATGTTATTTTTTGCCACAAGATAAATATAAATTGCAAACAACCCTTTTTGCCATTACAAAAAAAAAACATCTACTCTGAGTTCTAAGTTCAAAGAGCACTGGCCTTTTCTGTTCAATGCTGGATCTCCGACCAGTCAAAGCACCAACCAACAGACAAAGGATTCACAGATATATGAAGGTGAAGAACACAGCAAAATACAGAAATGATATATACAAATTGCAGGGTGCCATTGATCTGTGATTTGATTACATTGGCGGAGCGTGCAGTAGTAACGCCGGCCTGTCGTCTCTCATGTCTGCAGCGTTGGAACAAATCAAATTCAAGTGTCCATCCTTTCTCGCTCTGCTGCCATCCATCAGCCTCATCACGTCAGCGTGACAAATAAAACACATGCAAGTGTGAGTGAGCTCTATGTCGGAGATTACGTTTATATATATATGTGGATATGATTAAGAGAGGGAGTCTAGACGCCATTATTTGAACTAGACTGACGCTCATTTTCAGAAGAGAGACTATGAAACTGTTTGGCTGTAACAAAAAACCCTGTAGAAGGCTAAAGGTGGTTTTAAATGTGAAGTTTCTACAATGCTGATGTAAAATTGTACAAACAACTTACAAATAAACGCTTGATCAGGATTGGGCCTGGTTAGTGTGACCAGTGTAGTTTCATCTGTGTTGTGTGTATGTTTATTTGTGTAAGAATCAAGCATGGGACACCATCTGGATCACAACAAAAGCAAACAGCTCTAACCCCTGTTTCTAGCAGAAAGTTGGCGCAAACCTTTCCCATCACAGAGATTTCATACCTGCATCACGTACATGGATAGCAACAAAAGCAACAGTCGATTCAAACTACAAGATACAATGAACAGTATTAGAGTGTCCCCAGATCACGACAAGAAATCAAAGACAACAGATTAACATAAGTGCTTAATATCAACTTAACTACAAGTATAACTGTGCTAAAATGGAAAATAAATATGAAATAATAAACAAAAGACGCTTGAAAAAGAGAATTTCATTGGATCGCCAACCGTTTCCCATTACAGGGATGTGACAAAAAGGAAGTTAAAAGATCCCAATGTATACCAGTGCACAGCTGGGAAGACATGAAGAGCTAGGCAGACCACAACAACACAGACCAATCACCTGGGGTCTCATTTATAAAGTATGCGTACGTACAAAAAGGCGTACGTCATTTTCCACGTTAATTTGTAATTATAAAAAAACAACATGACAAATAAAATAGCAATTCAATTTAAAATGTATCAGCTTTGTGTCTCAGAGGTTTCACAGATGAGACAGAAAGAGATTTCAACTGAGACAAATGAGAAACTTGTTTGTTTGCAGAAACAAAAAGCAAGCAGAAAAATATTTTGTGTAATTATAATAGTATATAAATGAAGCGGTTACATTAGTTCTTGAATGGGAAACTATTGTGAAAATGAGAGCTGTCGAATAAATAAATAATTTACTGATGTCACCATGGGTCAACTGGCTGTAGTGCAAAATGCAGCTTTGTCTTAGAACAAGACACTTCACCTATCTTGTGGGACATGTGTTATGTGTGTGAGTGATTGGTGAAAGGACCAATGGGACAGATAGGCTGCTGCGCTCTAGTCATTCTTCTCCAAGGCAGCCATGGCTAGCAGCAAAATAATGCACTAATTTGAGAAGTAAATACAGTATGAATGACTGGCCTTATGACTATGAATACATTATTATTAAAGTATCTGATCATTTCAATCAAGCCTGTTATCTAGTTGATTAATGATGAACTCAACTCCTAGCAGCATTTACTTTTAGAAATATTATTTAAATAAGCATCTTGCCTCGATAATAAAAACAACTTTATGTTTAAAAGAAGCCATGAACACTTGATTATCCCCAGCAACAATAGCTTAGCCCCTTAGACAGACAACTACACAACTAGACTCCAAGTGCAGGCGCAAAGGTTATCAAACAGTCAAATGTATTCTACCCAACTTGGCTATGGATTTTTTTAGGATCCACTTATTCCTTTGGCATATTGATCGTGTTTTGGTGCTGTTAAATGGGTTCATTCGCATGAAGGCTTATGTTTGTCTTAATGACAGAGTGTGCATGGTCGTCTGCTCAAAGCTGCTTAAGCCGTAGAGAGTATGTTAATGTGTGGGGCTATACCCAGGGGACAGCTCCTCTCCTCTCTGAGGTAATGGAAGCAATGTGTCCATAATCCCAGTGAATGACTAATAAAAGTGAGCAGCGCCTTGGGCCTGTTCCCTTAGCCGTATTATGGGCCAGTATTAAACGGAGTGCTGTGTAATTCTGTCAACTCACTGTTTTCTCAAACACTCCACACATGCTTATTTATTTGTTTGTATCACAAATGAAAGCAAAGTTGTCTTTATGAGCTGCAACAAAGCTCTTAGATGAAGGAGCTGTTCATGAAGTTGTGTGAAGGGAGACACCTGAGGCTGGGACTATTCTTCAAAATATGAGTGGATTTAAAATAATTTAGCACTATCCCCATGATTACTATTGAACTCCTCTTCTGGACTAATACAGCTGTTCACTCATCACAGTGGAAGACTGAATACTTGAAATTCTCAATCCAACAAAGCAGAAAATTGTTGTCTTTTCATTCTTTTTTTTCCTTTACTATATTTTCTAGTGACATTCCCACTAGAATGCACTTGTTAGAATATTTTGCATTTATTGTGTAGAAAGCTTACTTAAATCTACTTACTTATTTACGCACATTTAGTTTTTTCCAAGTACCAACGTTTTTGTGTGCAAGCACAGGAAGTGAAAAAATTAGCTCTAGGTCCAATCTATGGAGACACCCGAAACACTTGTGAACACAGTTACTAATGGAAACCAAAGCTGCTTGAATACTAATAAGTCATGACACCATAAGCCACAGGCCTGCACCCGATACCCCTTCCTCTATTTAAAACCTATTTAATGGCCATGTTAGTGTTACATAAGACGCTCATTAGACTCTTTAATTGGTTAGACAGGCGTGTTGATTGGCTGAGGCAGGCTGTAGGCCTACTGTGGTGGTCCTGAGGTGTGCTTGCGGCAGCATGAGGTCATACTGCCTGGCTCCTAACTAGTGCCTGTCTATGAAAATGAGGGTGCGTCGAGTGAGCTACGTGTGTGCTAATTACAGTTTAGATAGTCCACTGCTGGCCCATATTGATCAGGCCCGTTCTGTGGGATGATGTCACTGTGGTTTGGGTCCATTCTGACATCACTTTATTCACAACTTCAAAACAACTACGTAGGTACACAAGAGCTTTGAGAACAATGAGTTTACTTTTTCTGCACTTGTTAGCATCTTTTGCAGATTAGCTCAGTGTCCAGTTTCCAATGTTTATCTTAATAAGATTTCCCTATAACTGTCATTATAGCTAAGTTCATGTTCATTTTTGATTGATCCAATAGTGTTATAGAGTATAATGTTTAGTTTCGTTAACACGTTTAGTGCAACATTTTTGTACATTTAGGCCATATTTTTCTGTCAAACTGAAAACACCTTTCAACTTATGACATCATTTAGTGGAAATAAAGAAAGCGCTTCTCTGTGTTTTTAAACTCTACAGACGAGCACTGACTAGAATCATTTCAGACTTCCTTTGTCTGACTTGAAGACGAATTTCTCTACAGAGACAGTAAAATGTACCTTAGCATTTACTTTCAAACTACTTTCTGTGGTAATTTCAAATGAACAGAAGGTAAAACTAAAATATTTAAGACAACACCCAAAAGTTACTTTAGCAAATTCCAAAGTACTTTAGGTTAAGAATAGCTGTAAAATTTAAAACGCGTAATGACATCAGTTGAAGCAGAATAATTTTAGATTTGTAAACAGCCTGAAAAGCAGGTATCCTCAAAAAAATCCTCAAAGTAACACAATTCTAACAAGGCTAGGAGCTCACAGAAGTAAGAGTTGGGCAATATAGTAGAACCCTTTCAAAGACATGATTCTGTTCACCTAAATGTAAATTTGAAAACCCCTAAATCACAATAGCAGTTTCAAACACGTTATCAATCAAACCCAAGCAGATTAAACAACATTCACATTAGACAACTGTCCCAAAGCAACACAAGTGGACTTTCTCTATCACATCAGCCTTGGATTTCTGTCCAATGGAAATTTCAACCAAGAAAGTTAGATAATGTATGAAAATAAAATAGAAAGAGGAAAATGTACAACTAAATTACTCTCAAATGCCATGTCATTACCAAAAGTAGTTAGTAATGACATGGTGATCTTTAGTCTTGCATCAGACAGTTATCTATGTAAGGATTGGATCAAACTGGTGCAGACAGTTGGATTAATAAGACATGAAAGCTGGTCAGGTCCTCAGACTTCATTTAACTCAATATGGCATTCACAAAAGTAGCTCAGACTTTTTTCTTCTGTGCTATTGTTAATGTACGCTCACTTGTGCTTCACTGCCACTGTCCGTAACACCTCCTCCTTTTACTATTCATCTTTGATCAGGCTATAAAACAGTGACTGGAAGACTGGAGTCCAATCATGGCCTCTGTCCACTTTCCGCACTGTCCCTGTAATTATGATTGATACAGCCTGGAGACGTATATTGCTTGGTGCGCCTGTTCTCGCTGTGCTTCATCACCGAGCATGGCTAAATGGTTTAAAAGCATTGATTTGCCTGAATTACAACAGGGAGCGGGCACCTCTCACCTGTCTGAGGATGTGTGCACGTGAGCGCGTCAGAGAGGGTCCGGAGACACCTCTACATATCATAACAGGCCGCGCCACGCTATCATCTCTGCACCATCGATTTGGCCCATAAAAGGTGTTTAATTCAATCAAGAGGAAAGTGAGTGCCTGTTTTTCTGGGTCCCTGTCGATAGTGGTATAATCAATTAGAGTGGGACGAGGTTTCTTTCTCCCCGCCTCACATCTGCAAATGCAAAATGCTCCCAAAATGTGTTTGTAAATAAGACCAAATCTATAATATGCACCTAATCACTTTTGATGACATTTATGTAATCTACTTATGTAAATGTCTTTTTTCAAGAGTTACTAAGAGTCCAATTATGTGGTACCACCTTACAATGAGCTAGCCTTATTAAAGAATGAACTTTGCTGCTTAGAAACTTGGTACTTAGGGATTATTGAAAGTCAACTTTTTTTATAGAAAGTCATACAGTGCTTCACACTATAAATCATTAAGGCACCAGGGTAAAATACAATTCCAGTTAATATAAAGACTGCAAACTTTCACTTGGGGAATCCAAACTGATATCTCTTGGCATTATTTTATACACCCACTAACACGCATGCTTTAAAAAGACTAACTTACTAATTCTGATTTTCATAATGATACACAGAAAGTAGATTTTTAAATCAGTTTAACTTGTCTCACAAATCCTTTTACACCTTATTTGTATCCACATGCATCTTTTTAGGGTGAAAGTACAGCTTACAAATGAACAATGGTAACAGGCCTGGTTCTAGCTAATTGATTTTGGTCGGCAAATATAAAATTCTATCAAACTCCATTTTTAACACAAGAAGTTAAAATAATTGCATGTTTGTTTTTGTCACATTTCAATCAAACAGCACTAAATAAAATCAACAATATACTGGGTGGTCACAGTCTGAGACATCTGCAGACATCTGAGATTATAGGCTTATTTTCATTAAATGATTATAATGTGATCACAATTTGTATGTATTATTTTTAAATACAGCTTAATAAAATAACAAATGGCTAGTCACGCTTCAGTCATGGCACTCTTAAAAAACATATAAAGGTGAAATCACTTGAGGTTTTGAGCGTGATGTGTATTTGATTCTTAAAAATATAGCATGGCACCATGGGATGCACACAGGACCCTAAGGACGTGCACCCTTAGCTCCTCACAACTTCGCTTTAAGTTGCATTTGGATTTTATCATGCATGTTTGAGTAAACTTGTATTGTCCTGATGCTCAAATGCTTTTAACCTGCTGCCTATTGAACCACGTGTCTGTCTTTGTTTACTTGTGATTACTCCAAAAAACACATAAGTGAGTAAAACAAGTAGGGTTCAAGATGGCCATGTAGTCACTTTCCAGCCAGAAAAGTTCCATTCATCCATTTTCTTCTACTTTATCTGGAGCGAGGTCCAGACTTGTGACTGAGCTCCTCAATGTAAGTGCCCAGCCACCCAGCGGAAGAAACTCAAAAAGTTGTAAGCTTTTCTGCAGTTCTGAACAGAAAGTCAATGGACTTGTTTACATTTCCAAGCTGCTTGGGGCAATTTTGTGTAAATTAAAAGTAAATTACTGATTCTGTTAAACGGACAGATTATTTAACCGTAATATCTTATTACTATTTATTATTATTTTATTATGGATACCACCCTTCTTTTTCGAGGGGGTCCTAAATCTTCCCATCATTGTTAATATTCTTTCACTTTTCTACCACAGCCACAAACACTAACCCTTTTCCTTCCAGGACTAAATATTGTCTTATTCACATGGGCACTGGCGCGGCTCTTAACACTCCGGTGCACAAAACACATGACACCTAACCACCAGACAATAAAGGGAATGAAGAAATAAAAGCTCCGATTCATCAAAATCACACTCCACTCGCCAGTAAATTAAACAATATTTCATAATCACCTTGACAATGAGACAAGAGACAGCAATTTAGGGCTGCTTTCTCTACGGACACACACACACATAATTATCAGTGTGGACATGCTCAGGAGACCCCAGGCACTCCCCTCCGTACCTGCCCAATCAAGTGTCCAACAACAGACGCCCACCCAAGCTTCATTTATCTTGTCGGCGCTGGCTACGTGGTGCGGATCAGGCTAATTACTGGCGTTGAACCATCCCACATACACGCGCAGGCCTAAAAGGCAGACATCGCGGCGCTGTCCAGAGACAAGGGAGGTGGGTAATTAGCTCTCCATTATTACAATGCTCCGACACAAGCCTTCACGATCTACTGAGAGAGAAAGTGGGAGGATGTGTGCAGCGCTTAGGACAACACACCAGGTCACAGTTAACAACCGCAGTGTAATATTGTTTGCTATTTAATGAATTATGTGATTTGGTGTTTCTGTCCACCTCCCTGTTTGAGATATAACAGCTGAGCAAGCAGGAAACAGGAAGTTGTGAGGCAATGTTGACGCTGTTTTTGCACCAAACTTTGCAAATGACTAACTTTACAGGAGTACAGGTTTTGTTCTGAAGTTCAGTTCCAATGCGAGATGGGGTCATACAGTGCTGTTAGTACTGTATATTGGAACTTTTTTGTAACTACAAGAGGATCATCGTTTCACATTTTGTTCATTGAAAGCCTCCACACTGATCTAAAATGGGTCACTAACAAACAAATATCTAACTAGGGATGGGCAATATTGACGGAAATGAATACCTCTATAATTTTTGGACATACCTCGATAATGATATTCAGACGATATTCTTTCAAGCATCAAGTCGTTAGATGTATTTGTTGAAGTTTAATGATCAGAAAAATTGGGCTTGACTGGGTTTACTTAAGATATTCTTGGGGGACTTGAGACGTGCTACCAGTCGGATCAGTCGACTAAAAGCAAAACTAGCCTCAGTGACTCAATGATCTCACCAAATATCTGACCCAAACTGCATTCACAAGACCACAAGCTCAGATGTTTGCATGCCAATTAACTACTCATAAAGAAAAGGAAAAAAAACAACAAAATGAGCTTTTCATGTAAAATATTCAGAATGAGTTTGCAATGTGCTTTCTAACTAATAAAAAGCTTGGTCAACTAAGAGACTAATGATTAATCAACTAAATAAATATCACCATTTAACTGTGTTTAAACATTTATGTCATTTTCTTAATTTGTTGTTTTTCTAACAGCCTTTTTGATGTCTTTTTGCTACAAACAATTTACTCAATATTTCGTTTTTGCAATGATCACGATATTGTTTAAAATTTGATATATTGCACACCTCTACATCTAACTGTAACAAGCAGCAGATGTATGTTTTATTGTCTGAAAAGTGATGTTTTAGAATCCTATGCATGTGCCTAGCCCTGTCAAACGGATTTGAGCGATGTTTGTGAGTTCACAAACTTTTGAGAATCCACCTGGCTGGACTTCCATTGGTAGGTTTGCCTAAATAGCTGTATGACAGATGAATCACAGCGCAGCTTTTGGCTTTTGTTAACCATGCACATAGATGCACACTGTGTATTTGTGGGCAGGAAAAATATTAAACAAAACCTGATTTCTCAGCTTGTTTCACTGTTGTGACGCTTCAACCAATGAGCTTCGAATGTTTGGTATGACATGCTGTCTTATCTTGACAGCTTTCAGTGAGAGAAATTCTAGATTGATATTCTGCACAGCTCTATTAAGAATGCTACACAAATCAAGATGCTGTTAGTCAAGCTAGCATAGCATTTGAAGTAGACTTTTTTTTTTTAAATATTCACACTAAGTGCAGGAATGTGGGTTGGGCTAGATGAACACAGTATTTTTTACCATTATAACAAGTTTAAATGGTTGTTAGAGTTAAAGTTGGGATACCTGATTTTCATTCTAGAAACCAGGAACCAGGAAGTACTTTCTTACTCTCAAAATGCTTTGGCTCATGGAGAATATACACATGTATTCATATTTGACTTCAATTATGGTTTAAGAACATCTTTTTACAAACTATAAAAGTGAAAATGAGTGGAGTGCTGTTTTCAGTGGTTGATGAGAATTGAAATACTATTATTCCATTTAGGCAGCACACAATGGCCTAGTTTTTTCACAAAGTGCTGCATTTAAAGGTATACTGTACTTCTTAGTGGAACAGACAAAGCTTACCATTTAACCACTACCAATTTAATTTGGAGACAATTTATTGTATTTTTGTGTGGTCATACTATGGTTGAAGATTTTTAAAGTAATATTTGAAAGTATCAGAACTGATTTGCAAGAAGTGCTGAGTCAGCAGTGAAGTGAAGTAGGAAGTTTGGAAGCCATCTTAATGCTATTTTCTCTCCCACTCTCCTCTCTGATTTAAAAGCAATCCTTATCACCAACGATGAACTCTATCATTCTTTATTGGATATGACAGAGTGAAGGGCACCTTTCACCTTTTTCTGTCGAACATTAAGTGGAAAAGTCTCTGCAAAATGGATAACTTGTTAAATTATTCAATCTAAACCTGGCTGTATACTCTCAATACCTTTCTGCACGCAAACTGCCTGAAGCGATTACTTTGTTTACATGGTGGCTGTCATAATCGCCTTCATCATTTTAATGTTATTACTCATATAGAGTGTAAAATAAAACATCACGGAAGGTTTAATGCTTTGTGTTGCTAACTACAAGCTGTAAGCAATGGCAGTGGAAGGTCTTATCTAAGAAGCAATTGCACTTATTTGCTTATATGATATTTATATCACTTATTTGTCCGTAAAAGAGCAAAAAATGTGTCAAAGGTTTGTAAAAATACATGATTTAGAAAGTAATCTAGTGCTTGTTGCAGTGATTTGAGGCTTTGCATGTGTGTGGTTGATACCCCTGTAGAGCTGTGGGCTCAATTCCTGGAAACGACAACTTGTGTGATCAAAGTCTGGGACCATATTATTCAGAGTGAAGCCCTACTATAGACACCTCAAAACTCCTGTCTTATCCAAAAGTCAGACCCAGCTGTTGTGTGGAGGAGTGTAATCGTGTCAAAAGCTTGAACGTGCCTCCAACAGCGCCCCCTAAAGCAGTTACACCTCTCCCCCCACATGGTCCGGGGCATCATCATTTTCCAGCAACCATCCATCTTCAGGCCGCGATTAATTCTCTTCATTTCTGAGCACAGCCCATAAATCCTGGCACACTTAATTAATTTCACGGCCGACGCGGGCTGGTGCACGTAAAGCGGGGGATTGTTCTCACAAAAGCCCATATTAATTATGCTATTTTACGGCCATCTCATTGAAGGCTGTGTTTCATCTTTCATAATTACATTTTCAACAACAACGGGGGCAACAAAAGGAGTCTAATTATGGATTTGGCGCCACGCTCCTTGTAATAAGTCAATGTTAGCATCCAGCCATGTGCAGCTAACGCCGCACAGGCCAGTTATGACACCAGAATCAATTGCATGTTTTATTATTGTTTGCGCAAGTATGACTTTAGCTGAATCATAATCCAGACATATTGAAAGCATTTGGTGGCCGGCTGGCATAAATTGTTTTGATGAAGTTATAGAAGATTATTGTCACGTTGAGGATGCAGTGATCATTACTCTTACCATGCAGATCATTGGGTCTCTGTAGTGAGGCACCTCACCTGATGTCTGCTGCCTTCTGTTAGAGCTTCAAACCATGCTGTTGGCGCCTCACAAATGTCCCAAATATGGTTAAGCAGCTGTGTGAAAGATATGAATGAAAAATGATCTGTCTTTTAACGTTATGGATAATAATATAATTAATTTATCATGCACTGACATCTTTGATCACAACTCAACAGTATGAACTATGATAAGCTTCCTCTGTACTGAAATAGTGACTCTTCACCATCAATCAATCATGACCAACAATGGCACTACTCACACTTTCATCACCACCAGTTGGTGTATAAATGGAACATTTTCTTGCTCAGAACACTTCACAAGTATTCACTAAAGGAAGACATGACTCAGCTATTGGACGCTATAGGGACTGTTACTGCATCTCAAACTTACCATAACCTTAGGAACATTTTGATAAAATTGATTTAGATTCAAAATCAATTAATCCAAATATATTTTTAAATATATATTTGAATACCTGCAATAATATAAAATGTCTAAACTGTTCCATTACACGACCATTCATTATTGTTGCACTCCTGAATATGATATATGCTTATATTGCAATGTATTCTATTGATTTTGAAGTAAAAGTCTTCTGGGTACCTCCAAATTTTGGAGTACAGTTCTTGATGTACTGTTTATGTAACTAGTTACTTCTCAACACTGATCTGAACATTTCTTTAAGCTTATTGAGTGCTTTTTACACCAGGCTTAGTTCTTGTGAGCATCTATTATGAACGTCAAAACAAGCCAAATAAGTCTCGATTGTACTGTCACTAAATTTCCTAAAGGAGCTGGTTAATGTCTGCATTTGCCATATCGTAGCTTTGTATTGTTAATCATGATTTCAACAGAGTTGTCGATACAGATACAGATACAGATACAGATACAGATGCAGAGTGCAGAGATGTGTTTACAAAGGGCCATTCCAAAGGCTCAAACCAGTGTCAAGTTCCTCATTGTTACCATTAACCCTGGCTTCTGGCACAGGTCACAGCAGTGCAGGTTTGTAACGACACCCCAGTTAACTCCCACCTACACATTGGTCCAGCCGTCCACCCACACACCTCAAAGTGAACAGTAATAATAGAGTCGCACACTGCCATAAGCACATGGTGATGCATGGCCTGTCATAGGAGCCATGCTGGTGTTAACACTGGGACATGGCAGATTCACAGAGCAGCACCTGACTAGCAGCTGTTTCCTGTCGTTTGACTGTCACTGGTCAGTAGTTGTGTTAACAGCTCGTGCACAAATCAGAAAAGTCAAGAACTTCAGAATAGAAATGATACTTAAATGTAATACATGTAAAAACATAAAGATATTTTACTGTCAGGTATTACAGACTTGCATGTAATGTCATTTTCTCTGCTCTATCTCTCTCTTTTCATATTGATTTCTCACTAAGTTAGAAGTTGATCAACCACTGTGTCAATAATTTTTGTCTGTGTCTAGTCCAAACAAGGACTAGACACAGATTGTACCTAATCTTCATCAAAAATAGGATTAGTTTTGTGTGAGCGTACTAAATCCCCTCTCTCCTCTCTAACTGGTGTGGGAAATTGCTCCTTCTCCAACAAGCTGAGCACGTACCAGTTTTCTCCGAGTTGTAGACGGCAGAGGGGACATGCGGAGTGCCAAACATGATTGGGTATGTGTTGAAAACCAAACCATGTGTACGGGCGTATTATTAGGAGGACCGTGCCCCTAAAAGTGGATTTGTGCGGCAGTTGTGTGGTAATAATGGCTTCCTGGCTGACCCCGGAGTGCCGCCATGTCACCTCTGATCAGTGATCTTAGCGTCCAGCGTGCGATGGTCCTTTCACTTCCCATTAGGCCCCCTCCCTGAGAGTCTGCGGGGCCATAAGTCGTCTGACAGCGACCTTGAACAACAACCACTGCTGCCATATATGTGTGTGTGTGAGATATCTCTTCCTATATGCTCTTCGCTTGTCAAGGCCATTGGTGATCAGTGGAGGTTAAAAGTTACAAATCACCCCTCCTCCTCCTCACTCGCCCCACCTGTCCTCAGCCCGGTGCAGAGCGGGGGGACCTCTCCAGGGACATCCCCAGGTCTCGTTCATATTTGCTCCTGTTGAGGGTCTGTAGGGGTTTAGTGGCAGCAGAGGGCAATTACTCCTCGCCTTTAATTGGCATTATCATTTTAGTGCACTGACAAAGATGGATCACCAAAAGCTGTACCATGCAACCATTGATACTGAGGCTGCATGGAGGAGCGAGTGCGGGAGGTGGAGGGGTGCAAGGGAAGGTGTTGGCCCTGTAGATGCAATAGGGGAGATAAGAAATGGAACAGGGCAAAAATAAATCGGATATCAGGTGACTAGCTTGAACAAATAGCCCCCATTATATGAGCGAAGCAAGGCATGGGAGATGAAGTGAGAGAAGAATTGAAATTGTTCTCTGAAGATGGATATAAAATTAGAATAACTTGAGTAAACACATAAAGTATTTGGTAAGTTTAGAGATAGGAAATGGCTACATCCAATCATGCAATTTGTGACATAATCTTACAATGCATTTAAAAATTTAGATTCTAATTACACTGGCACAGGGGATACTATAATCCAGCAGCTTGTACGAAAGACTAACCCACCTATAGGACTTGTGCCGCAATCACAGAATGCCACTACAATAAATCCACAAATTGACTTTATTTAATATGCCTCATTACTACAGCCTTCTACATTGAAGCCATGTGTACATTTACTACGTCTTGTTTACTATAGAGTATTTTTGAGTAAAGGGCATAGGTGGGGGTGGCAGGGGGTACAATGTGTGTTAATAAGGTATATGAAGCTTGGCCAAGGTCTAACAAGCAGCCCCCATAACTCTGCTCCTGTAAAACTGTCGCAGGAATTAAGAGCAACCATTAGAAGTACCATACAAGAGCCTCAATGCAAAACAGCAGGTCTCTCCCTCAGGGACAAAGAGAGGATAATTTTAGTTACTTAGTATATCATCTTCAGTGTCTTATGAACTGGTATGAAGCTCCCTAAGTCAGTGTTTCTTTACAAGGGTTATGGGGACGCAAGGACTTATCAGAGTGTACTTGAAATTAGTTATTAGACTTTAAAAGAAGATCAAATTAAGCATCATCTGAAGCTAAAAATGTTTTTTGTAGACAATTTGGAATCACTTTGGGAAGTTGTATGAATAATAATCAATAAAGCATGAGAATACTGTATTCTAATAACTGACCACATATCTTTCAAGAAAACGAATTTGTTTGTTTCAAAACTGTGACTTAGGGGGTATTAGGAAGGTGAGACAAAGTTTAGGGGTTACCAAAAAAGCAATAGTACATAATTTCAATTGTTTTTCTTGATAAACTATATACTATAAAATGTCAGAGAATCGCACAATCTTTTTTTTTTTAAATCTACTTTTATGCACGTGTTACAACTGTGTTTCCACACCACATAATTTTCTCCCAATCCCAACCTACGTTTTACTTAGTGTGACTAATTGAAAAATGAAGACTCGGATGCATTTAGGATTATCACAGATAATAGTGGGCTGCACATTGACTCAAGTTTACCTACTGTCAACATCTCACCTCTGGCACACATTGACAGACCAACTGGTCAATGAAGCTGCCCAACCTGAATTATTGCCCCAGCTGTTGATAAACCCTTATTTGTCTCTTCCTGACAACCATCAAAATCTGTCAGTCAGGCTGAAAACACTCTATGATGGATAATGATGAAGTGACTATGAAGGGGAAGCTGGGACATCGTTTCCCGCCTCTTTTATGAACACAACATACTTGAACACCCCCCGCCAGCTTTCTTGCACCCATATGAAAAATGAAAACTATAAGGGAGACAATAATAAAAATAGCAGTCTGAGTGGACAGGCCGGAGCAGTCCATTACTCACAGCTGCTTTGGGCTTCGTGGTAAAAATGTGCTGCTCGCTGCAAAAGCATGCATCACCGCTGCTCCAAAACAAATGGGCTGTCTCCGACGTATTTACCTCCAATTGTTCAGGCATTTGTAAGGAGAGTCATGGCCTGTCCAAACAGCTCAGGCCTGTCCATCTGAGAGAGAGACACCAAGGGGTTACTGTGAGAACGAGAGAGAGAGCAACAGAGCGAGAGCACACGTGAGAGAGAAAGAGGAAGAAAAAGAGGGATGGGGTTGTCAATATCAACATGAAATTATGAAGTTACAATATCATCATTATTATATCATAAACCAGCAATAGAAATATAAAAGAAATTAAAACACACACACATTTTGAATTGCAAGTGAAAAAACAATGTCAGCACTGGGCACAACTTCCTCTGGGACATAGGTAAGTATGTCAACTGATCAAACTCTTTAAGTAACTTGTTTCCCACAGCTTTTCCCACAAGATGAGGACTTTGAAATGTTATCAATGACAACCCATCATTCATCAAATTCATCGAATTAAAAAAGAATATTTTGCAATTAAAAGAGAAATAGAATTTTTTTTTTTTTTTTAAACTGCCCCTCGTTTTTTTTCCCTATGCCTTGGTTATCTCATTAGGAGAAACTTGTTTTTGTCTAAAGCCATTGTCAATTTGAGAAAACTAATGAGATAAAGGGGAGTTGTGCATAAACAGACAGAGGAGACTGTCCAATAGTGGGAGTAAAATCCAAATAACCCTGAACTGAACAAACTCACAATCCAACCCTGAGTATCCCTGTGAGCCTAAAACCACAGACTTGTTAATTACTTAATAAGACCAGATTTCCTCCACTTGTACTTCAATTGCTGATCATTGTAGATCTAAAGGGAACGTTCTCTCACTGCATTGGTTGGGTGGGCCTCATAGAGTCTCATATCCTGGCGTGCTACAGCTGTGCTTAATGACACAGCCCGCATTTAAACAGGCAGCCTGATGGAGATGGCTCTGTGTTTATGTGTAGCTCGATCATTAGCCACGATGAGACGCTAATGATGAGGAGTTTGCAATATGGCGCCGGGACGTAATTGGCCTACTGTCAGCTTGCAGTGTTGCTAGCAGCCTGCGCTTGTAGACACTTAACAGAGAAAGACAAGACAATAAAGGGAGAATAGATAAAGTAAATGGCCATGCATTGTCTGGATTATGACTGGCAGATCTTCAATGTAGTAATTCACATAAGATGCCGGAAGCAACAACATAACCAGACTGGAAACCATTTCAGGGGAGACAATAAAATACTTCAGAAGATGAAGTAATTAAAGTTCGTACATGCAGTATATGCTTTAGGTCAAGTTATTATTATACACACTGAAATAAATGAAAAAAGAGTATGCCATCATGGGGTTTGTTCTTCAACAGGAAAGTTTTGTGACTTGTTATGAGAGGCTTCAGTTATTCAACTAGGTTATTCATGAAGCAAGTATTCCATCCATAGAATTTACTCAACAAAGCTAAACCCTAAATCAACAAAAAATGCAAGTCAGAATAGTGACAAACTGAAACTGCAGTTGTCAATGTTATGTCTAGTCTCTGACATCAAAGTGATTGCTGTGATTTTTTCTAATCACAAACATAAGATCAAGCCAATCACACTACTTCTCTCTTCACTCACCCACTTGTCAGTATTTCTTTATTCTTCCAGCACTGTTTGAAATGTTCTTTCCTAGACAAGACCAAAGAGAAGTATGAGACATTCAGCAACTTATCAAAGTCTTATCAAATTCACAGATGTGCTGCTGGTCAAGCCACTGAGCCATGTTTTAAGAAGTGCTGTTCCATGATTACAGACTCCACCCTTATTTATTGAGCAAGAAACATTTGAAAAGCTTCAAAATGCACCCAAAGAATCGACTCTTAGAGGAGCAATAATGAAAGTGGTTTGGTGTGCTCTGAGGCACAGATGTGGTAGAAGTGAAACCGAACGAAGGAGAGAGCGGTGTGTTTAATTTATGTGGGGAATGGGGCAGACTGGCAGTGATACATGGCTTTGTTAGTCAATTGATAAAGGAGAGGAAATTTCTAAAAAACATTCATCACCCAGAGATATGGCCGCCATACATCACCTATTTGCAAACAACGAGGACTAATATTTATCCCAGGGAGGGACAGAGTGACCTGCACACACAAACACACTGCCTACACTCACCTAATTAAGCCAAAAGAATAGAGCTTAATTGGAAAAAGTAAAGTAGAAAAAAGGCCTATATCTCACAGTTTCATTGTGATGACTGCCTTAATGTTGCCTGCCTTGTTGTTTATTTATTGTAGTACTGCTACATAATGCCCACAGTTTGGCTTATAGAACCCCAATACAAAAAAAGGGAAGATAGTCGCACAATATAACAGCCCTCTTCGCTACACTTTATTGGCAATGCATTAAAGAGAACTAATAGGTAAATAAAACTAACCCTCCATAACACTGTATCAAAGCTATTGTATGATTGATGAGTTTTAGGTACTTTCTATTTCCTAATTACAGATAGTACATCAACACGGTAGTCATTGAAATATATTTCATTGTGTAATTTTTTTTCCCACAGTTTGTGAATTGAACAGTAGATTCCATATGTAATTCCTCTCTGTACCATTTCAGAACTCCTCCTGATGCATGGCCTCGAACAGTATCTTCCATCTTCCTCTCTTTTTGCCTCGCCTCGCTTTGTGTGTGGCTAGACTTTTAAATTGTCAAGTGTGAAATGTAATTATTTAATCCCTTGTGATCGATCATTAGTTAAAACATGCAGCCTCCACGCACCCACCCATTATGACGTACACCTTTTAGGAAAAATCGTCATTCATTCACAAAAAAGCACTACTTTCCAATCCTCTGGTGTCATTTAATTCAGCAGACAAACAAATAAATAAAGAAGCCCTGGTGCATGTGTGGGTGTGTGTTGGCGAGGTATTGGGGCGTCTGTGTTGCGGCTCAGAGTGCAGATGGATGACTTGTATGGGCCAGTGTATTTATTTTGCGGAAAGGCGACATCGGGAGATTTGTTATTCCCAGGCGTTGCCGAGTTTTTCACATTGCTCCACATCGCGGGGACAATATTTCATCTTCGCACACCCCCCGATCCCCAAACGGATTTATTTACAGACTCTCCCCTTCTTTATACACACATATACTCATCCTCGCATACATACATGCGACATAGTGGAGTAGACTCATGCATATACAGGGACTATACCAGGACACGGAGCTTCAAATGGATACAGTACACTTACAAATACAGTGGATAAATATAGATAGAGTGGAGTTACTTCACCAAATCACCATCTTCTAGTCAACAATTTCACCATTGTTTTCTAGTGCCAAGATTCATTATTCATTATATTAGGGAGATAATGGTTCTCATACATTTATTTCACGTTTTTATAAGAACAAAAATCAAGATCCTGAATATCAGTCAATGATATAATTAAAAGAAGACAGCATGTAATAATAAACTGTTGTCCATATGGACAGTGTGTTTGTAGTTCTGTGACATTGATTACATTGGCTAATGTTGGTACAGTTAGTGACAGAGGTCATCTACTGTGCATAGATTACCATAATTTATCTATGTATATTTCTTTTCTGATGTAAAGATGTCAATGAAACTAGGCTTGAAATTAACACAGGACACACTAATCTTTATATCCTAATATCCTTATATCTTTATATAAAAAAAATTATAATAATAAACTATCACAAACATAAAACAATGGTGTATGTATAAATTACTTAATAATAGATATGTATTCACTGACTTCCTTTTCAAAACTGCAGAGTAGATTCTCTGATGCTTGCCCTGCCTCTTCATAATGACATTTCACTATAACAAGCAGTGGTACCGAAGATTTTCAGGTATTTTATTTTTGGAAATGGCATTTCTATATGACCCTGTACCTGAATTATGCAAATAAACAACTATGGGTGGAGATACATGAAGACAAATGCTGATGCAAGACTGTGTGGGATTAGTCAAAACATGTTGGATTCAATCCAAAGTAAGCACTAGCTAGGGGACCAAAACTTCTATTGCATGGTCAAAAGTTCATCAAAGTTTGTTCAGAATCATATGTCCTCTTTAATTGTTTTCTTTACATCTACTATTAAATATACTTTTTATTCAACCGAAATCACAACCTTATAGAATACTTTTCTGATTTGGGTGTTATTACTTTTGGAAGGTTTCTTTGCATCTCTGGGTGATTTGCTTGTTGGGTGGTTGCATAGTTCCTCTGCAAAAACTGAAAAAAAAAATGAAAAGAAAAAATGGTTAGATTACGAAAAATACCAAGAGAAAAGGCCAAGCATAGAGCAGCAAACAATAGCACACAGCGCCCAATCGGAAACCATCCTTCACCCAGGCTTTAGGAGGAGGAGCCAGTCCCAGTGCCTCTTAATAAAGGAGGGTGGTAGTGCTCAAATGCCATGTACTCTGCTTAGAAATGAATAACCCGGAGGTGTACGTGGGGATGTTACAGGGCGCCTCAGTCCGGGTCTCTCCCTATCTCTGTGAGTAATGATTCAGGCTGCCACTGCGTCGCTGTCCACCTATCTATAACCATTTACACACACAAGCGCACAAACAAATGCACACATATAAATAGAAGCATAGTAGAAGTGTGGGACAGTGTGGGAAGGTGGATGGTGGACCAACACACAATGAAGCAAACGCAGGGAGAGCTCTGCTTGGAGTTATGCTGTATAATAGGGCTGTGTCAAATTAAAGGAGGTCTGTAAATGATAACATTGAAATAAAAAAGTGGCACATGGTTTTCTTGAGCTGGTCAAATCAGTGATTATATAGGAGTAGTCAACTAATGTTGTCGACTTCATTAAGTAAAGTCCAATAAAAGATTCACCACTCACAGACCACAACTTATTTTCTGTAGCAAAATTAAATAGTTTTGCTCTTGTAATTATTTTAGCAAGGGTTGTAGATACACTATCTTGATACCAAAGGATTGTAGGTCAAAGTAATTACAATGACATCCACAAAACATAATATAATAGTTGGGTTTTCTGTCTTTTATAATCAAGTATAATTTCGGTGTGGACATTTCCAGTCTATAGGGAATATGATTTAAAGCATCCATTTGGATTTTAAAGCCATGAAGACGTCTACAGACAATGAGGGCTGGACCTCGTGCCAGTAAATAAGGCTGTGTGCATTAGATGATGTAAGTGAACATCGGCCCTGGTAAACAAAGCTTGTCCTGTGGCTTGAGAGTGCGGCCCGGGCGTGGTCCAGTGGTCCAGTGGTCAGGGCAAATGGCCGGACGACCTGTGCTTTGCTGAGTCATGTCCCAGGTGAGAGATAGAGCAGCTCCAGCGGGCTCCGGGACGTGCACTTAACCTGCAGTAATTACTGGAAACAACACTGAGAACATATCAACATGGAAGTCATGAAAGGGCTAGAAGACTTCAAATTACCCCAGCCTCCAGAGGCCCTGTGGGGAAAGCTGCCAGAACAGTAATGCACAAGCACACTCCCATTCTTAACATCACTTTTCATTTGTCCGACTTGACCCCAATCGCTTTGAAACTTAACAAACAACAACAATCTGACTAGTAAGACTTTGATAAGTGAGAATTAGTGTTAACCAGGAAATAATGAGAGGCTATTAACAGAAGTCATTCACATATAGATGTTGACCTTACAGAGCTAAAGCATAAATGATATACATTGATTGGATTCACCAATGAAGAAAAGGAGGAGAGGGCACAATTGGGTTAAAAGATAGGAATGAGTGTAAAAACAGAAGGAGAGAGTGAGACCCAAAGTGCTGCTAAAAATCATTAATCTTGGTGGGATGTGTGTCAGCGAGCGGTGGCGACACAAAGCTCTCGGAGTAGCAGGAGAGCAGCTCAGTGACCCGAGCCCAATTGGCTGAGAAAGGCCCACCAGGCTTTAATAGACTTTTGCTGATCCAACACTTGTTTGCTGGGAGCCACAAAGAGGCGATTGCAGGAGCTGACAGGGCCCGCAGGCCTGGGGGCTCCCCTCCTGGTCCATGATAAATGACCCGGGGTGGGCAAGGCCAGGACGGGGCAAAGGGAGAGGAGAGAGGGGTGAGGGAGCACATGGGAGGCAGAGGGGAACTAACAGCTTCAGTGCCATTTTTACACAATGATAGTGAAGGAGTTTAGGCAAGCCTCTTAGGCTGAACTGACATCCAATGTACCAACACAGTTATATAGCTAAAGATCACTTAATGTTAGCAATTCACACACAGCATTATCAATATCACAATATAATCATAATTTGGGCTGCATAGATACTTGACAAATTGTGACTGTAATCAAAATTGTGATCTTGGTTATATTTTCATATTTTGATGATCATAAATGCTAACTGTACCATACACATAAAGATCTTTTAAAGCAAAGACTGTGGCTTTTTGAAACCAACATGTCAAAAAAATAAAATAAATTGCATTTTATTACTTTGTCTTTCCTATAATGATACGTTTTTCATGAATATGTTCCATAAAGATGCATTCAGACAACAAAATGCATCCTTTATGTTACTAATGTATTCAAAACTTCTTAAGGTACAATAAAAAATAATTGTTTGACAGTAACAACCCTCGACATAAAGCATCTTTTTCTTGGCATAAAAGACAAATAAAAACACATTTGAACTATATAAAGTTTATGATTTTAGGAGCTGATAGTGACTATTATCATTTATTTTGGGTCTGTGGTATTAACAAAAAAGTTTAACTATAACTATAGTTAAATATAACTATAACTTTCTGCAAACAGTTATGTCTTTTATGTATCTATTCTTAACTCCATACATGAATTCCTGACAGAACAAACAAAACCCTATGCAAAGTGCAAAAGGGGAAGACAGAGAGATAGTGGGGGTCATCAGAACAGCCTTTGAGGTTGGACATGCTCAGGAGGACAGAGGGAGAGAGCTTGAAAAAGAAGATATTTGATGAAAGTGCCGACTCTGGATCCTGGAAGGTGCAGCCTGTCCATCACTGTGGAGACAAGAACAAGGAAGAGTCTCAAACAGGAATTCTGCAGCAACAAGAAGTGCGCAGTCGGCTCTTATCTTTGATATTGTGAGCACCACCCACCTGCAGATCCATCACACCCACACACACTGGCAGAGCTCTGATCTTTAGGCCTTCACATGAGGCGCGTAGCATAAAAACATTACAGAAAAAAGGTTTGCTGTAAATGTCAGTGGAGTGATAACCTCCTAGGTGTTCTTTTTCTGTCCTAAAAACACACTAAGAACATTCAAGTAATTATGTGAAACTGATCATTGCTTTTATATTTAGACTTGTCCAATGCAGATCATTTCAATTATGATAACCATTACTATACGTTTCTTCAAGATTACAGTAGCCGGTTATGGGCTCTGAAAACACAGATGTAAGTTGTGGTTACAGACGAAGCATGTGGCCTATAATTATGTGTTGGCACACTTTAATATTTGGTGCTTTCTGTGGTCACGCTGATCTGGTTTATGATCAAACCTGATGTTATGGATAAGCCCCTGTAAAGAGCCATTTGGAGACGTGCCAGCATATTGTACATAGCATTGCAATTTACATTAATGAAATGACCAAAGCAAAAGGCAGATTTATTATTCTTTTTCCATTGGGATTTGGCCAGTACACTATGTCCTGACATTTATTTGTTGTTATATTTACAGCATGTCAATCAGTGACATCTAATCTTAGAAAAGGCCTACTACAATGCTTTGGCCTATATCATATTTGATACAATAGTGGATGTGTGATCGTCTAGAGGTGCAGAAACGCCAAAAACACACACGTAGCTGAAGATCCACGTCAAACTATTAGCAGTGTGTAAATGCGCCACCAGAGGCGCCTTGTCACAAGAAATAAGCCTAAATTCACACGCACTACAACAGCCTCAGAGCGGACAGCAGCAGAGAGCAGCTGTGGTGGTGATAAGAGTGCGGAGTAATTATCAAGTCAAAAGTAGAGACATAAAAAGAAAAGCCACAAGATGCAGTTTAAAGACAAACATGTGACGTTCATGGTTAAATCAATGCTTATTCATATTAATGCTTTGCTAGATTTTGCTCTTATCTTGCCTCTTGTTGTGCTCTTAAGCCACTGTTCAGTCAATTACCGCTGATGGCTATGTGTGCTTTGTTCCAAGGCTGCACTGCCTGTTTACGCAGACGACACATCTTAATAATACATGTTTTACACAGTTAATCGATCTGTCTGGGCTTCACAAGAAAGACTAAAGATCCAAGATCCTGTATGCGCGTAATTAAAGAGGACACATTGCACAAACTCACACGTTCTGCACAAACTCCTAATAAGCACTTTATCACGCCTAATAAATAGACCTGCATACATTTCTGGTTGAATCTGACGGTAAGCATGCATCTCTAACACAAAAAGAAAATAATAAATATGGGGGTCTGCTTAGATTAACATCGTTTGCAGATGCTCCATAAAAGTGTAACCTGTCATATTTCAGTCTTCTGTTTCAAGTAGAGAAGACTTTACTGCCTCGCGCGCGGTGCGTCACATACAGAAGCGCGTCTCTTTATCTCCATCTCTCCAATGCTCCTCCAGTCTCCTACTGCCTCTGGTGCCAACTTGGAAGTTTAGGCAATGCAACATTTCCAGGAATAAGAGGGACAGGAGTTACGCACAGTTACGCACATCCGAATGACCCGCAAAGAGAAAAGGTATCCAGAAAAGTTTAGTTCGTCCTCAAAGTGCCATTGCTCTGGTGTTGAAGCCACATTCACACAAATAAGCAGCAGTAAAAAAGATCCTATCCGTTTGACTGTAGAAGTCAGGCATGTCCACGGTGTGACCGGGCCTCGGCCTCAGAGCGGTGCGGAGCCCTGCAGCCGCCGCAGCCTCTGTGCCCCAACTGTTCAAGCAACATTTTAGAGGTGATTTTATTTCTCTTATTCATTCCTAAAATCCGTAGGACGGGACTCTCATTAGGGCCAAATAAGCAAGCATCAACACTTTTTTTCGCTGTCCATAGGCACGCGCATCACTTAATAGATCATTAACCACCGTTATGCTGCTGACATGGACGCTTTTAACGTCTCGCATCTCCATTACAGCGCGTTATTGCCAAAGGGAGCGCTGCCGGCGGCCCAGTCTACTTCTATTAGGGCGAAGCTGGGCGCTCCCACCGCACCAGCCTGCTCCGACCTCCGGAGGAGGACATTAGAGCGGTGAGGCTCGACACGGAGCTTTACAGGTGGATCTGAAGAGAGGCGAAAGGAAAGAATATTTCATTTAAACTACGGCGAGCACAGAGCTCAACTAAAGCACATTTACGGACACATAGGCAAAATATCGCCTTCAGTCTCTATATTTAAAATTATAAATGAGAAAGGTCTATTTAAAATTAAGCTATTTAAATTATCATAATATATTTAGGCCTGGCTTATATTAAAGTAAATTGATAAGAGCACATTACTGAAACTCAAAAAGTAAAAACTATTTATAAATACAATTTCAAAATAATACAATTCTAAATTAAATAAAGTATATCAGCCTCAAAATAGCAGAGAGCTGCTGCACTGCTGCACTACTACTACTACTACTACTACTACCACTACCACTACTACTACCACCACTACTACTACTAGTACTACTACTACAACAACTAATAATAATAATAATAATAATAATAATAATAATAATAATAATAATAATAATAATAATAATAATAATAATTACAATTGAAGGCTCTTTTCTTTTTCTTGATCTCAGAGAAATATAATTTTCTGTGTGGGGTGTATGTGTGTGTGCATAAGACCAAAAAAAAGTCTAAAACTTTAAAACAAATGTTAAGTTCTTTATTGGGGCTCATAGGGCCGGCCGAGTAATAAAGGGCACAGTTTCTTTTTTACAAAAGTAAATGTGCACGGGATGATAAATATTTTGACTTGTCCATGAAACGCAGCGGCAGCACACTAACGAACAGATTAAGAATAGTAGCTGGACAAATAAACTGTTCGTTAAAAGACGTGCCGTTCACAGGCTCCGCGTGCGTCCAGCTGATCAATACAGGCGCTGGTCTCGGGGCTCAGCTCAAGCGTGGATATGAGCAGGAAAGCCAAATGATAATCCAATCGATCTTCACAATTGACTAATTTACAGGAAGTTTCCTTTCCCCTAGGAACGCAAATTTGCGTTTACTTCATGTTTTTGTGTCCAGGCAATTATAGCTGAGATCAATGATGCGCGCCATCTGATCCAACAACCTGTAGACTCCAGTTGACAGGAGCCGCGTGTCACGCTACACATCTGTGGCGGAGATTAATAGATGTTATACAGGGACAGAGGATGTGACATTTGAAATCGCACAATTAGCTCTGAGATTAAATTCCACGCGAAAATGAAAAGGCACGTTTATAAGCTTCAGTCAGTGCGGAGATGTGCTGAGACTCTTTCACAAGTTGTCCACGCAGGGGCAGCCTTGTGCCGAATTGAGCTCAGTGCGTGTCCCGGCAGCTTGGCCCGTGATAAACTCAACTGCCTGGTGCGCGCACATGTGACCTGGTGCGCTTAACAGCGACGTTTTTTTGTTGTTGTTGTTTTTTTTACCCTGAACCTATTCTAAGGACATTATGAAGGTAATATGAAGCTAATTGTCTCTTCAAAAAGGTTCCATGTGAACAACCCTGGCATAATAAGAAGATTAGTAAACAGAGATAGTTTCGAGAAGTTTCAAACTGTGAATGGAAGCAAACAGTGCGCTAAAGCTTCACAAAATACAATGAACTAAACCAACTAAACATTATAGTGACGCTATAAACGGTTCTGTGTGACTAATTAAAGTGTAACAGGAACGAGGTAGAAAAAACAAGAAAGTAGCCAGTAAAAATCTCTTTACTTCTATGCTAAAAATGATGTTTCCAATGACGCGGTCCCTGCTCCCATGCACGCTTCATGATAACGAGTGAAACCATTTGAGTCCCTTTCCAAACACTTTCGTCGCACTTTAGGGAACTCGGTCAGCTGTCTGTGGCTGCCTGGCGGAGCTCTCTCTCCTCGCTCTCCCTCCTGTTCCTTGGTAGTCACGGACTGTTCCCATTGGACAGTTCAGGGGTCCAGATCCTGCCTCTTGAAGCAACGTCACCACGCGCTATAAGGATAAAGGGAGGCGAGTGCAAGCGCAGTCTGCTGGAATCAGAGTGCGAGAGAGAGAGGCGAGCCTTTGAATCTCTGCGGTGCAGAGCTGGAAAAGCTGCTTCTCAGCGAAAACTAGACGCCCTATTTACTGCGCCGAAGAGTTCCTGCTATTTTCCTGGAGAAAAGGGACTTACAACCAGGGCTGGTGCCCGTCTCCGCCAGCAATCGTGGTATTGTTTTTCGATCTCATATTTATGCTGAGTGACTTGTGAACTCTTTACCGAATGGACTGAGGTATTTACTTTTTTGCACTGTGGCGTGCAGCTTTCTACCTCTCGCCAACCTTGCTTGCCAGATTAGCCTGACTAAAGTAGGCTACATGACGCAAACCGTTTGTCGCGCATTAGTCTGAAACTTTTCCTCCACCACATTTTTTTCATTTTCCTTTTTCTGCTCCGCCGCCAACCACACGGTGTTTCATGCTACAGCAAGTCAGTGCGCAGCTGTGGAGGAGCCAAAAGAACTATTGCATGAAACAAGAAAGGAGAGAAGAGACACTGATCACCAAGTCAGTTTTTGCGACACTTGCAAACACCTTTGCATATCTGCAAAAAAGTCGCGACCACAACATGAGCACAGAGATGAGCATGGGCCCAGAGTTACCCAGCAGCCCTTTGGCCCTGGAATATGTCAACGACTTTGACCTGATGAAGTTTGACGTGAAGAAGGAAGGCCTGGTCGGGCTTGAGCGCGCTGGCGTGCGTCAGTGTAACCGACTCCAGCCCCAGGGTTCAGTGTCTTCTACTCCAATCAGCACACCCTGCAGTTCTGTGCCATCTTCACCCAGCTTCAGCCCCACAGAGCAGAAAAACCACCTGGAGGAGCTCTACTGGATGCCCGGGGGCGCCTACCATCAGCAGGTCGACCCCCAGACGTTGAGCCTGACCCCGGAGGACGCAGTGGAGGCCTTGATTGGAGCCACGGCCCACGGTCACCCTCCGCCTGCGCACGTCCAACAGCAGTTGCAGCAGCAGGGCTTCGAGGGCTACAGAGGTCCGCACCATCATCACAACCATCACGGCCACGGCCAGCAGCACCATCACCCGTACGCAGGGGCCATTCCACACCACGCTGACGAGCTGACTGGCCACACAGGTACGCACAGCCACGCGCATAACCAACACCACCACCACCACAGCCAGGACCCCGACAGCCCGTCTCCCGTGTCCCCAGAGTCCCACCAGACACTGCATCACCACCGCCACCACCACCATCACCACGCGCACGGCCCCGCGCACCTCGGCCAGTCCACCGGCGGGCTCAACGTGGAAGACCGCTTCACCGACGACCAGCTCGTGTCCATGTCTGTGCGTGAACTCAACAGACACCTGCGGGGCTTCACGAAGGACGAGGTGATTCGCCTGAAGCAGAAGAGGAGAACCCTGAAAAACAGGGGATACGCGCAGTCATGCCGGTTCAAGCGCGTGCAGCAGAAGCATGTGCTGGAGAACGAGAAGACGCAGCTCATGAACCAAGTGGAGCAGCTAAAAGCAGAGATCAGCCGGCTGGCGCGAGAGAGGGACGCCTACAAACTCAAGTGCGAGAAACTCACGGGCTCTGGGCCGAGCGCCGGGTTCCGCGAGGCGGGCTCCACGAGTGATAACCCCTCCTCTCCAGAGTTCTTCATGTGAGTTCACGATGACTGACTGTTAATCCCCAAACTCCCATAACCTTATGATTATACTAATACGGTAACACTTATATTCATATAGAAAATAACCCATCTAGTATTCTCATATTTAACCATCTGTCACCACGTGTCAGCTGAGATACAAAGAGCATTGAGTCCGAGCAGCAGCAGCAGCATCGTTGTAGATTAGTGGCTTGTAGAGACTGGAAGAAGAGGAGCGCCTGATATTTTTCTTAAGTCTTCTGCTTAACAGACTTGTAAGTACCGTGGAGGGCTCCTGCTGGTGTCTTCTATGTTGTTGTCCACAGTGACAGAACTTTGTAAACAAGGAGAGCAGGCCTGACCACAGCCTGACTCACACACTGGTGAGTGGGCCTAAAACTGAGCAACTTTCACAAGACATCACTTTATGCAAATCCCCATCCCTTCTTCAGACCGGCCATGGGGACATTTTATGCAACATCTCATTGATTTATTGCCTGCTTGGTTATATTCAAATATATATTGAAACAAAAAATCTGCATTAAATATTAATCCTGCATGCTGGACATGTACGGTAATAATTTCTATTTTGTACTTTCATCTTCTCGTGTATATTAAGAGCATGTTGTTGATCTGCGCTTCTTATAGTTTGGGGTTAGATTAATGCAAAGGGGACAAGCAGCAGAACTGCCGGTGCAGTGTCATGTGGGTTTCTTTGGGCTTGTAAATATTATGCAACCGCAAAACTGCACAACAAGAAGATTTAGGAGGCTGGTTTAAACTTCTGTCTTTTTTTTAAGTTGTGTTTTTATTTCAATGATGTTGTATTTTTTACAATTTAAGTTTTGGGTTCAGAGGGAGAGAGAGGAAGAAAGGGAAGTGCATTTTTTCAGTTGCATTTATTACGAACTTGTGTGTGTCAAGTGCACTTTTGGATAATGATTTCCAAGTTTTCATTTTGACGTTTGTGCGTACCTCCCTTCAGGAAGACGTGATATTTTATGGCTATTTTACAGGCCTACTTTTTGAATTAAATACTTTGTCAAGGATTTAATTGCGCACACTTTTAACACGTTTTTGCGTGTGCGTAAAGTTACGTAAAGCGCTGTGCTCCAACTTGACAAAGCTCGTTCTAATTGGCCACCTGTAGCTTTCACATATCCATTGATAATTTATATATTTGTACTATTTCAGAAGCACATTAGATCACGTTTGTTGTGGAGTTGTAGAAAACGCTAGACGTTTGGAGTGTTAATAAGTTTTCCTGATTTTTTTCCTGCCGGTCAGTAAAAAAGGGGAGCCAGGTTGTGCAAATTCTCAAAATGAAACTATTTGTATGTTTTATGACACGTTGTTTTTGTCTGTTTTATTATTATTTGATGATTCTGGTTCTGCTGGCCAGATGCATAGTTAAAGTTTTTATTTTAATGATTTAAATTAACAAACTTGTCAGATCATATCGAATAAGCATGGTGCTTGCATCTGAAACTATTGTTGAAAAGTCATGCATTTAACAATCTTTTTCGTTACTGATTCAACTGTGTTGAAATCGAAGTGAAACTGCAGCAGCGGGTTGTTGTTTTGTTTTCATATATTTCATGTACTTTGCAATGATGGGGATCAATTTTCAACCCTGTTTATATAAATAATAATTGAACACTTAAATTTTAATTGTTCATTCAGGCTGGTTTCTGTTGTGTCTTATTTTTGGTTGTTTTGAAAGAAATTGTTTCCTATTTTGCTTATTAAAGTCATTGAAATGGCAATATATTTTCTCAGTTGCTTGTTTTCATACATGACAAAAGGCTTACAAAGGCACCGGCCAATTATTTTACCGCTGCACATTTTATAAAAAAAAACGTGTGCACGTTCATTTTGGAACATTTGCTTGTTCATTAAAAACTTTAGAAGACTGACGGCGCTACATGTTTGTGTCCACGCGCACAGGGACGTTCCTTTGTCCCACGCGCCGTCGCCCTGACTTGTGCGTAACCTGCGTGTGATCGCAGGAATAGCAGCAGCACGCAGTAAACGAGTTCTTTGACCTTGTCACACATCGGGAAGACTCGGAAAAGCGCCCATTTACACTGAGTAGATACTCCAATCATATTTTAGGCCTTCGTGAGTGCGTGGGACTGAATACACTCAAAGGCTCGCGGCTGTTACACAATCACAGTTTAAGACGCTGGCATCAAAATAATCCCACGTGCGTGCGCGTAGAAGAGACACTGTGAGTAAAAGGACAGCGTATCATGGATCGAGTCATTTAACATTGTTTAAAAACGTTCCTCTATGTGTAGTTTAATCACTTTTCACCAAGCAATTCTCTGAAATATATTCAATGGCTTGAGTGAATACCTTGGGCTAATTAACTGATTATTCAATTACTGGAATCTCAATATGTTATTCTTTGATTCAAAATGAAGCCCCGGTGTGCTTGGTACACACTTCCGGCAATAGAAGAGGAGGAAAGAGAGCCAGAAGATGGGAGTAAGTGTGGATCTGCTCCGGTCTAGAGTTTCTGGTGTCAGAACATTATCTGCCCCGTGTCTGCACATTCTCAAGGACAAAACCGCTAGGCAGCAATTCAACCAATGAGACTGAGGAGAGCCAGTCTAGTTTACATTCCCTCTCCTTGGTGTCTCTGGATGTCCACTGCAGCCCAGAGCAAGAGTGCAGCTGGGGTGAACATAGGAGAGGCTTCACTGGAGGTTCACACGACACACATTACGATCATGTTTTTGGTCAAAAGATTATTTTTTATGTTTTATTTATCCTTTATTTAGCCAGGAAGGTCCCATTGAGATACAATATCTCTTCTTCCAGGGAGTCCTGGTCAATTATTACACATTCTTAATGCACTCACTGGTGCAGAGTAAAACTGTGCATATTAAGAAAAATATAAGTAATCTTATGGTACTGTAAAAAAAAAAAAAAAAAAAAAGTCATGCACCACATATTACCTCTCCCCTGTAGCATTAGTTATTGTATATTAATCTATGCTTGACTATTAATTTAGTATTGTACATCATTTTAGGTGTTATTAGTTTTTGTAGTTCCAAATTTAAAATGTAAAAATTTAATTGCTAAACCCAGTTCTAACTCAAGTGACACATTTCTTTGAATGTAATGCATCACAGAAAATACAGCCAAGAACCACTTCAAGTGTATGACGCATTACCTTTTAGAGGCACTTTGAATGAAGGAGAATTGTATGCATTATTAACAGCCTGCAAACCGTGACATTCGCCTCTACCTGAAGGGACTTTGGAAAGTTTTGCAAAGATGGTGGCGTGTTGCTTTGTTTTTGGTGTATAGTTTTATGTAAAGCTGTTCAAAGAAAGAGGAAGTCCTGGGCAGAAGGAGTGAGAAAGAAGCAGCGAGTCCAGCTCAGCGGAAGAGCCAAGGACACAGTGACCAGGCGTACTGTAATGATTTTAGTCTCCAATCACACGTTTGCGCCCCCCCACCGAGATCCTATCTACACTCAGCCTGCTCTGCTCTGCCAGCCACTACCGCTCCTCACTGTCTCAGCAGACTCAGGTTAGGGATCCACACGCCAGACCAGGAATCAGAGCGGAAGTGAAGACACTGTTCAAAGACAAATGTGTCAAAGGTAAAGAAAAAAATAACATGTACAGACACCTGGTGCAGCATGAATAAAGTGTATTGCCCATTAGCACATTTATGCACTGTGAGCTGAGGCCGACTTTTAATTTTTCATCCCCCTTTAGTCAGACAATTGTATAATTTACAACCATGTGTTCATTATGGGGTGAACAAACTAGAGTATGTGCTGCATTTTACACATAATGTCCAATATGTACATAAAAAGTGTAAAAAGTCATTAACCATGCCATATGGTTGTATTCACTTCCAGCAGCAGCTTCTGCTGTTTGAACTCCCTCTGAGCAATCGTGATTTAATTACAATTTGGATAAAGGTGCTTGTAGACGCGCACACACACCCACCAACACAAAAAACCAGTGCCACGCAGGACTTTGACTTTCATAGGAAGTGACTTACCTGCTACGCTAAATCACCAAGATCTCCAAGGGAATTAAAGCAGGCTTTCCCTTGAGACTGGCACTACACAAGAGATTACAAATAGTGTACTAAAGGATTTTTGAGGCACAGAGAACAGAAAGAATTAAACATGTATTCATTTATTATTTGACTGTCAAACAGTTTGGCTTCTAATGTCACAACAGTATCCAGCATAATAGGATATCATATAAATACTAATTAAGCTTTAATAATGTCTTCTTCAGTCAAACAAGATTCATTAGTGTCCATTAATGTTTTCCAGTGTGTGCAATGTTGACTCAGTTAAAGTAAAAGGGGATATCTTAGCGTAAGTATAAACTAATAGAAATTTTGATAAAGGTTAGAATCAATCAAAATAATTCCTCAGTGGAAACCTATACTGTAGTGAGTCAGTTAGACAGACAGAAGACAACTGCTAATATCCTAAACTTCATGTATAACACACCTACTGTTCCCAATTCTTCAATTATCAGGTTCAGTCCCGAGCCAAGCCACAACTATCAACACGGTCGCTTCATCTGTAACTTATCTCCTGTCTGCGACGCCCAAGCACCCTGAAAACACATGCATCCGCCATTACTCCCAAATTATCATCAGGCTTCTATTGTGTAACTACCTAGAACACATTCCAAAGTTTGTTTCTAATTTGTGGGATTCATGTGTTTAAACAGTGTTAAAAAAGGTCACATTATACACAACTTCACAACTTAAAGATAAATAAGTAGAAGCAATGTTTATAAAAGGCACAAATATTACTCATGCATTTGACCTTTGTGAAATGTGCTGTTGTCCTAAAATTATAAATGCAGTCGTGTTCATACAAGACACTGGAGTCAGTTTTGTTGGTTTTACACTAGATTTTGAAAGATGTATAAAAGTGAGTGACTTTATATTCTATTGAAACCCTATACTAAACATACTGTGTGCACAGCTAATCACCTTAACACTAACATCCTATATTTCAAAGGCTTCATTTCAGCCACACAGCGCGGATTGATAACGACCACGACTTTTTAGCTGACCTCACCACCACCGCAAGTCTCGCTTTGTGATGATTTCGTACCTTTACAGTCACAACCAGTCAATGGCGTCTATGATGGATACCTATGGAAGCAGCCGGACGAGGAGTCGATGGAAAGTGACCCATGTGGACAACTGTGCTTCCGGGATGTGAAACCCAATTCCGGGTGGGATTGATCCGTGTCTGGCCACTGTTAGGGATAAGGCCAGAGAGGAGAGGGAAGAGATAAGAGCAGACACTGAGCGGCCAATGATACATTTCAACCATCAACCTCAGCTGCAAACTGGCCACTACACTGCCCCCATTGCACCAGCGCCATCCACCACATTCTATAGGGGCTTTAAAGTTGTACACACCATATTTCATCCAGCCGCCAGAAAACCACTTTAGCGCTCAATGGGAAATATTACAGACAGTCACATGGAGTAAAGGAGGTAAATTATACATGAGCAAAACACATTTGCAATATAAGCACAGAAGTACTGTATTTCAAATATTTCAATGTGGGGAAATATTTCAAAAGTGCAGTTCAAAAAGTGTAAATGAAACAAAGTTAGAGCTGGATGATAAAATGGATCTGATACTGTATGTTTGATATGTTTTTGCTGAATTTTTGCTAAACATAACATTGTTTTAATAGTTGAAGCTTAATATCAGATATAACAGTGAAATGTTAAATGCCATTAAGTTTGCAGCAGTACAAATATGTTCCAAATAAAAATTTGGAATAACACAATTGTTTCAACGAATTCTAGTGGAATTTTATTCTCATGGAATCATATTAAAAAATGGGAATATTAAATCTCATAGTAATCTAATCGCATCTAAACGCAAAACAGAAAAGTTGCATTTCGACATTTTTGCCAAATTATACAGCTCCTTTGGGAAGGGCTTCAAACAATTGGAAATCATGTAGATCCAAATGATTAGCCCTAAAAAAAAAAATCACTTGATCTCCTAGGTTTTAGTTTTTGCTTACCCGTAGCACATAACTAAGTGAATCATGTAAAAAAACAAATTAAACACAAATTTTGATTTAGTTTGATCCACAAACAAAACCCAGCTCAAACTTGCTGTGATTTCAGTTGTTTACATTACATCACATTTCCTACGTACAGCAGCATCTTGGTGTGTAACATATCATCTGTGGCTTGTGTACGGCTCTGTGGGCTCTTGTCGCCCTGAGATGTGAGTTGAATAATTAAAATAGACCCATTAATAAATAAAGTCCAGAAGAAAAGAGGAAGAGGAGGGGAGCTGGGCCTGACTATAGAGCCAGGTCACTCAACTTTGCAATCACAGCTTAGTGCATTCACAGGCATAAAGAGGAGAACATATATAATCGGCTATCTCTGGTTAACTTGCCGCTTTGTTCATTTTCATTAAATAGCCAAGTGTACTTCCTGCTTTTGGAGAACAGTCTGCAGTTCTGCGATACCTGGCCTAAATGGGGTTGGAGTGAAATTAAACTGCGCAGAGGCTGTAGTTGGCACCAGCCTCACTAGCAATATGTATTTTGTCTGTTTTTTGTCTTGTCTCCATGACGATGTTACTGCTTTGCCTCGAATGTCACACAGTGCAGCATTAAAGAGATCTTGCATTTATTTGATTACAGTTGTTTTTTACTGATGAAAAATACACAGAAAAACGTGCATTCTTACAGTTAGTGAGGATTAAATCTCCACAGACCTGAGCTGTAACTTGTATGGAAGTGCTTGTCCCTCTGGAGATAAGCTTAAAGGTGGGGTAGCTGATTTTCACACTGCAAACACAATTTAGGTTTTGAATCTGAAAACTTCCTCTCATAAATCCTTCGACACATGGTTAATATCCACATATATTAATTTTGGTTGCATTTATTGCTTATAAACTTCTTTTTACAAACAATAAAGTGAAACTGGAGAGGACCACCCCAAGCACAGCCAATCAGAGTGCAGCATTCTGCTCCTGATTAGAGCTAAAATTCTTTATTATTCAGTTCAGACGGTACTCAGAAGTCTAATTTTTTCACAAAGTACTGTATTTACTATATACTTTTTAGTGGAAAGCACAAAGTTTACTAATTTACAACTAAAAAAGTTAGCTACCCCACCTTTAAAGGTGGGTAGCTAACTTTTTTAGTTGTAAACTTGTCTTTTGTTGTAGACTTTTAGTTCTAATCAGAAGCCGAATGCAGCACTCTGATTGGCTGAGCTGGGGAGGTCCTCTCCAGTTTCACTTTGTTGTTTGTAAAAAGAAGTCTATGAGCCATAATTGCAACCAAAATAAATACATATTGACATTAACTATGCGTTGAAGGATTTATGAGAGGAAGTTGTTCGATTTAATACCTAAATCGTGTTGTGTAACAATCACCTACATGCTATGGAACATTCTAGTTGTATTAAAAATTAAAAAAAAAAAAAGATAAACACCCTACATAGCACAACATTAGGACATTTTATTCCATTTTTGAAACAGGCTTATGTTTAATATTTGCATGATTTTGAGTGTGATTTGGGAGCAGGATGTGGCATTTCAATTCATTTCCTCTGTGATCCAGCGGGAACACTGCTACTTCCTTTAAAGCAGGTGGAGGGAGGTGACAGGAGCTATACTGCTACAGAGCCAAGAGTCTATAGACACTGCCAAACTTTGTCCCAGCAGGCCTAGCCGAATTACTGTTAAACTGCCTAAATCTGAAATGCCTAAAGCCTATAGACTAAAATGTTTTAAACGGAAAAATATGTCAAGGGAGCAGTTACTGGAGAGGCGAGTATGAATTTGTGGTTTGAACTATAATAGACTTTTAGGGGAACACATTAGCAGCTACAGAAGAACTACTGTGTTTTCTTGCTGTTTTAAAAAATATGTTTATTTCTGGAATTGTTGTGCATATTTAACCAGGACACATCAAAGCCAAATCATGTGCAAAAAGCAGATAAACTGTAGGACAAATGGACAGGTTCTCTTGGAAATGCATGAAAACACTGCATTATTATGGCAACGCAACTAACAAATCAACAAAATTCAAGAAACTTCTTTGAATTAGGTCATTAAGAACTTGTTAAAAATATGTAATACAAATGAAATGCAGCCATAAATTCTGGCTCCTAAATACCCAATAAGATTTTACTCTTTCTAATAATTCTCCCCTAATGCTGCTTGGTGCATTCTCGCTCTCTCTCATAGTCTTCCTTTTCTTTCTTTCTTTCCCGAGGCCTTCTCTCTTTATTTTACAGCCTGATCTCTATTTAGATTTCCTCGTTTGGAGCTGCCATAATGTTCCCCGTTGACAACATCTGTAAGTGGTTTGGAGGCAGGAGACAGTATGGAAAACTATCAAAAATAAAGAGACAAGATGGAAGACAGACAGTGTGAGATGAGACACTGAGTCAGGGCAGAGGATTGTCTGAGGCTGACAACGCTACAAGGATGTGTTCACACTTGAATCTGGGTCGTCAGGGCTAAGTGGGTGTGTAGAAAGGTATATTATCTATTTTCAAGCTCACATAAATACAATTTAAAATATTGGATTGGACTGATTATGGAAGAACAAGAAAATTGAGTAAATTCATTTGTAATAACTTTTTAGAATAGGATATTAGGCAAAATGCAGTGAAACAACTTTCCACAAACATATTTTTCTCAGTAAAACTCAAAACTGACCATATTAAAGCTGGGCTATCTGAATTTGGGGTGCACTGTAGCCAAGTAGTTAGAGCTCTGGCTTCCCAACAAGAAGGTCGTGGGTTCGACTCCCGGATCAGACCACATCAACATCTCATGATCTCTCTGGGTGGAGTTTTGCATGTTCTCCCCACCTCCAAAACCATGCATGTTTAGGTTAATTGGGCATCACTGTAAATTTCTCTTAGTGAATGACTGAGAGAGTGAATGTTTGTCTGTCTAACTCTGCGACGAGTTGGCCACTGTCCAGAGTGTTCCCCCGCCTAAGGCCCAAAGTTACTGGGATAGGCTCCAGTCACCCGCGACCCCTAACGGGATTAAGCGGTAGAAAATTAATGAAATGAATATCTGAATTTCATGCGATAAAAGTAGGTATTCAATTCTTTCTGGCTCTCACAAATCCTTAATATCTACATGCATTTATTGTTGACAGCTTCAAAAAAACATCTTTTTGAAGGTATCAAAGTGAAACTAGAGTGGACCATCCAAGCACAACCACTCAAAAAGCTGCTTTAAGATCTCGATGAGTGCTGAAACATTATATTAAACAATTTAGACAATGTGTGCACATTACCAGCGGTAATCACAAAAACATGCATCAGTAGTCAGTGCATGAACCTGTGTTTATGTTTGGCAGTTGTGACCTCATTCACGTGTCAAGTTTTAGGCAGATTGGGTTTAAGCTGCAGCACTTTAAAGAGATTATGTTATTGTGGGAGATTAGAGGAAGTAGATACAGTGGAGCGAGCTAATGAAGGGTTTCCCCCTCCCCAGCCGCCAGCCCCACTCACTGCTCACTGTCCTGTTGATAATATACACAACAATAGTATTACTGTGGTCTTAGGGGCCTTTGGGAGTTGCACATGAAGTGTAGTCTAATGTTGATGGTGAAACATTTGCCTAGAATCAAATACATGTAGAAATATGTCTATACATATCTAGGTTCAAGTACTGCATAGGATGTAAATGCATGGTAAAACTATCCTTTCAAGCATCAGAGTAACATTTCTGCATTCATTCATTCTAGGCTCTCCATCGCCAGACTGCAAGTTTTGATAAGTTTCAGTGGTTTGGAAAACTTCATAGTCAACTCTGTACCAGTGGTTGCTAAAAATATATATATATATATAAAACAGTTTGGATTCTGCAGGCTTAAGTTTCAATCTCTATATTTACTGGATTGTATTTCAAATGAACATCCCTGTCGTCTTAAGGTTCAGTGTTTATCCTTGTTTTGAAAAATAGTTCTGTACATTTTCTTTAAATCCATTATTTTCTGAAGATTTGTGGGCTAATAGACAATGTATCAAAAAAGTAATATTATCAAGTCTAAATATAAAAATATATCCACAACAAAGAATGCCCTTTTATTATTGAGACAATACTGGCTATAGAGCTTCTGAATAGCTCAGACTCATTCAGGGTGCTTTGTGGACCTGCAGCAGTCTCACAATGTTGACAGTCAAATACAGATCCACATACATGTCTATTACAGCCGTGCTATTAAGTGTGAGCATATGGCAGCACTTTGCACATGTGTGTTTGTGCAGTAGTGAAATGGAGACGCAGAGAGAGTTTGTGTGTACAGTAGGCCCTCATTAGGTAATGAGGATGATTACGCTGCATTAGGTGGTGGAGCAGAGAGCTACAGCCACAGGGAGAGAGGGAGGGAGGACTAAAAACACCAACATGTGTCTGTGATTTGCGGGATAAGCACATACCATTTAATTGACACAAGAGCTGGTCGCCTCCGGATTGGTGCAGAGCCGTCCTGTGTACGTCGGCTTGGCCCGGGCCGTCCTTGACTCTGAGGGTAAAGAGACAGATGTGGTGTGAAAGGGGCGGGGCCAGGAGCAGTCACAGAATGGAAAGGTACTCAACACAAAGTCAGCTGCATGAAGCAACAATGGAATATTGGAGTGGTATTAAAGGGTTTTGTAGGTCAGACTTTCATGGTGAAGATGGAAAGGTTTAGCCTGAAAGTTTTAGTCTATGAATGCACTAGACATGTCCTCAAGCAACCTCTGACAGACCACAGTCAAAAGGTCGAAAGGTCCTAAATTACACACTCACCCATTCGCTAGTTTTGCCTATGAGTCTTCAAACACTTGCATACATTGCAATATGTACTTGAAAGGCAACTTACAAATCGGAAAAACTTGCATTTGACTAAGGACAAAATATAATGCACATGATGATTAAGTACACTAAAGCTTTATATTACCAAGCCAAAATGACACAGGCAAATGGAGTCACCAAACAAAAGTTACATGTACAGTGTTTTCTAAGTATCCTAGTGTTTCAAAAAGACGTTCTTATGCTTAATCTTAGAACATGTTGGATTTTTGCCACTTTCTTGTGTCCATGAAGAGGCTTAACTTTGAAATGTTTCCGATGTCATGAATTTTATCCAAATAAAACATGCATAATTTCGTGTAAAGGCTTGCCTCTCCACAGATCTGTCTGACGTTAATCTAGATTTAATTCTGACAGCTTTGTATTTGTCAAAAAATTGTATTAGGTCTAATGATCTCATGAACTGAGGGTGGTATTCAATCTGTCTTTCTGGGAAGTAGATTGATACAAACTAAATAAAACGTACCAAGTTAATAAAGAAAATCTGATATTTTTGGTGCATTTTTCAAGAAAAAAATGTATATAGACATCAAAGCAGTAGTTTGTGTTGAAATGAGTGCGTTGTCAATAAATAAGTCTGAAAAAAAAAAAAAAACTAAACCCACTAAATCCACCTGTCCTGTGTCGTAATCAGACTGTAGCACACTTCCATGACTCCCTCCCTGTGTCAGAGGACAAACTGAGCCACTGTTACACCTTGAACAGAAACAGGCTGATTGTAGGTGCAGTGGGTGGACGTGTGAAGGCTTCCCTGTTCAGGAGTGGGCCCACTGCTCCCCTTCTGTAAGTGAGCAGGTATTTTTACCCCTGATGAAGTGCTGACCTAGGGCCGAATAATTACACCCCGCAGGGCCCTGGCACAGACGAGTCAGAGCATAGAGCCCAGCACCTGAGCCACACGTAAACCACACTTATCCCACTGTTTATGCACAAGTACAAAGCCATGCAGGAGAATGGAGGAGGGCATACCTTGGCAGAGCTGGGAAACCTTTCTGGCAGCAACCCATGGACACGCCTCACCCATCACCGAATAGAATAAAGACTCAAAGGGGTTGAAACTGTACTTCTGGTTTAGGCAGAAGGAGTAGTCAAAGTATTTAGAAAATAATTATGTACAATGCACTGTGCCAAACTAAAGGATTCTGGCACAGTCTGTGTGGGGTACATTCCCTGGCTCCAATTCAGTCCAAATGTCCTGAGAGGACTGGATTTGCTTTAATCACTTCTGGCATAATAATGGTAAACATACATGAATCATTTATGGGTTGAAAAATACAATATTATGACCATTATGCTTGGCATTTATTTGTTGGTATGGTATTCCTGTTTAGTGGTGATGTATAATCAGGTAATATACAGTATGAACATAATATGTCGGCATGAAATCCTTACTAAATGTTACTGGACCTACTATTGGACATAAATTCCAGGATTTTAACTTTATAGCTTTTTGACAATTGAGTAATCATTGCTCTTGTTATTAACCTTGTACCCTGCTCCTATTATTGTTATTCCATCTGTCCTTAACACTCTGCCTTGTTGGTGTTTGTTGGCATTGCAGAAGGAGTGATGTGTATGCTTTTGATATTACAGATATGAGATACACCCCACACACAAAGAGAGCTGTAGTTTAAAAGTTGGGAGAAGAAAACCAGGATCTAAAACAAGAAAATCAGCCTGTAGTGTGATGTAAGCTATTTCTACTGTAAATAGAATATAAACCATTATTGAGGTAATGAGCTGCTTTTTCGTGTTTTCTTAGAGCTGACCTATTGTTTTGCAGTCTGGAAGTAAGTTATTTCTAAACCAAAGAAACACACTTGTGGGAATTAGCAGACTTTACTTCAAACTTTCCCCAGTATCTACAGTATATCTTCTTGCACATTAAATGCATGTTCTATGGAAAGTATGCAGTGTGTTGCTAGGCACAGTTGAGGCTACGGGAAATGGCTGTGGTCAAACCAAAGTCCTTGAACGAGAGACAGGGAGGAAAGGAGAAGACAGGGAGGAAAATAGAGCAGTCAAGCAAATAGTGTATGAACAAATGTACAAGTACTATAGGCAGTTGTGTTTAGGAGACATGTTTAATGCTTCTCAAAGTATGGTTTATGTTTTGTTGTAGGGGAGATTCTCCTGGAGGTGGTACTAAAGTTTATACGATTTATTCTTGTTTTAGTTCTGGTTGGGTTAGTCATGACCAAGTTAAGTATGTTACATTCATCCTGGGAAATCAATGTTATAGTCTGTTACTAGTGTCAGTCACACTAGTAACAATAATTTGATTTAAACTAGAAATGAGGCCTTCAAAAGGCTGTAAAACAGAAATAGACAAAATTAAATTATACATACTAAACTTTTTGCAGCAACAAACGCTTGTTTCTCTTAACTATAAAATGCATTCCATATCTTCTATTCATTCACCCAAATGAGCTTCGAAGCATTCAGCATTCCCAAATTTGTATTGGCCAAACGTCTCTGTGCAAATCCTTATATGTGTGTTTAACTTTTACAATTTTTCATAACCATCGCAGAAAAGCTAACAGTAACAAAAGCAACAACAAAAACAACAAATTGTGCACTTTTTAATAGACGTAGATGGAACAATGCAGGCAAATTTTTTACCTGAATAGATGCTTTAGATTTGTTATACAAATTGCAACACTTTTTTTTTGTTTTTGTTTATTTCTTTCTTAAACTATTCCTTTAATGACAAAACTTTAAATGACAAAAAAAAAGAAAATTTTGATACGAAATTAAATTTCACATTTCAAAACTACATCGGTAATAATGCTGTTTTCATTTAAAGCAGAGCTAAGCAACTTCAGCGGTACAGCTCTCTTGATAATTAAACTAGCCAGTTAAATTGAAACTCAACATTATTTATTTATTTCATCATTTTTGCATAGCTTTAAGAATCATATAAGGCAGCAAATACACATCTAAACAAATTTTACACCATTAAATAAAAAAATCTTAGAACCAGTGTTTCTCAGGACAGAAATTTGAGTCGGGAATGTGTTGGGAAGATGGCAGGGGAAGGTTGCAGTTGCTGTAGTTTCTGCCAGAGAGAGCGGAGAGAGCCAACACATGCCTCAAAATATATATGTGTAATTTTGTTCTTCTGATGTAGATCCAGACTAAGAACCATTTAGGACAATTATCTTCCACACTGGTACTTATTATCAATAGTTTTGACATAAGCTTTCCACCTTTCTGGTTATCTCGTACCATGCTTTAGTCTACGATATGGTCTTAGTTGAATCCACACTCCACTGTCTTTGCCGAGGTGCAGTGTAAAGTAAAATGGTGGTGGGAATGTGCCACTGCATGTTAATTCTTCTTCACGCTTGTGTTGAGGAACACAGAGCCTCTAATTGATGCTAAACAAACTGCTGACCCAGACTGGGGATGAAGGTCTGTCACCGATGCACACAGGCACAAACCATAAAACGCACCATTTACCAGTGTGGAGCACAGAGTGAAATGTACAACTGTGGGGCATATGCAAGTACTTCAGACACCACCGGAGCTCAAAACTGATCACAAAGTACAAAAGAGGTACATACCTCCTACGCTGTGAAAGCAGGTGGTCAAGTGCGTGGGCTGTAAACTGTAAGAGAAATAGTCACATTATTGAAGATAAAATAATTTGAAGTTGTGTTTTAGAATATGCCTATCAGTGAAGAGGATGCTGACAACTGAACAGTTTGCATTTATTTTACTGGAGATTAGTATTGCATTAATATTGTTAGTGGGGTCACTGCACAGAGATCTAACTTGTGACGTCACATTGTGGCATTTACCTGCTTGTTTTCATGGAGATTAGATCTGTGACTACATTCATCAATTTATTGTGACTTGATTATGAAAAATACATTTACATAGTGGTGAGAGTTACATAGAATATATGTTTGTATATGCTGGAACTGGTTCACTTTTAGTGAACTGTAAACTTTTTGCCTTTTTAGTACAGCTTACTTGGAACATAAAATGTGTACAGTGTCTGTGTGATAGCACCAGTCAAATCTAAAGGTAGAGAAAGTACATCCACAGGAGTGGTGTTACAGAAATACAATTTAGAAGCTGTACTGATCTACTATTTTTTCTCTGAATAATCCAGACCTAGCAATAACATCTCCAAACGGACAAGAACGCAGGATCATCACCAAAGTTACATGCATCATGAATGAGTAAAGTAGAAGTGAAAAAATGTAACATCTCAACTTTGGGGAGAAAGAATGCTATTGGATTTCTAAATAACTATGTTGGCTGTTATTTTACAATCTTTATCTCTTATTTGGAATATGGAATCTCTCTTCCTTTCAACATAAGAGATTCCACATGGATACTACCTTATCTCAATCAACAATAAACTGGTAGCTGTAAAAGATTATCATTGTTTATGAAGATATAAATGCACAAATTAAATGCACAACTAATACAATATCCTGTAAAAACAAATGTCCATGTATCTCACACTTGGAGGCACATCTATGGTAATGGGACGGTAAAGTCCTCCATATTGTTGTACAAACAAACACTTACGGCCCCTAAACATGGAAGCTCTAGAGAGGTACAGCAACGCCTTTGTCCGGTCTCAATGTCCCTGTCCCAGTCGTATACACAGAAAGTTCAAACTGCCTGCTTTTTGAAGGGCAAGTACCTGCATGTAGTGCGCAAAACTTACACAACAAATATTCAAACAAACAAATTTCTTTCTTTGCACATTTTTTCTTTGTTTTGGTCCCTTTGGTCCCTCTTTTTAAACATCTCTCTACAGGAATTTGCTCTTTCTGTTGGGACAGAAACTCTGTGAAGGTGATCCAAGAATATACAGTATCTGATTCACGCTGTATCAATGTAGGAATACACTAAAAAAAGCACTTAGCAGCAGTTATATAAATTGTAGTTACAAAAAGTTTTTAGTATGGCTACTCACTAGCTTTATTTTGACTTTTTTTTTTTTTTTATCTAATATTGTTGTTATGAACATATTAGTGCTGTGCTTTTAAACTATGTACTCTGCTCTGCTCTCTCTCTTTCTTTTCCTCTGCACCATGCTCCATTGGGACAGGAGCTCTTTGAAGGTGATCCAGAACTGTACAGCCACCCGCTCTCCCCCGCCCTCTCCCGCCCCCCAGTGAGCGTGTCCCCTCCACCCTCACACCCTCAGGGGGCTGGATCCTGATCCAAATCCAGGGCTGGGCTCATCACAGCTCCTGCCGCGGGGCCTCCCTGGATGTCCCACCGTTACAAAGTGAGAAAGGTGGGGGCCTGGGAGAGAGACTGAGAGTCCAAATATGGTGTTTAGTTAAGGTAAGGACCCTTCCATGGTAAACCGACACAAATTCCTTCAAAGCTCCTCTGTATGTCTCAATTTAGTCCATTCCAGTGGTGGTAGAAAAAGAGGAGGCGTGCATAACAGTTTTTTTTAACGGTTAATGAAAAGTGTATTTGGACACCCATCAATAGTGCAAGGCTTCCAGCATAAAACAGATGGAAAAAAGTCTGTAATTTTCATCATAAGTACACACAAAAGAAAACAGAAAATCCAGTTGTATGATTTTTGAGCAATTGGTTTGTATTAACCTGGCCAGCCAGATGGATTCTCTGGTGAGATTTGTGAATTCACAAACTCAAGATCTGATCTTCCACCAGCCCGACTGAGTTGGAGTCTGAATCAGTGGTTTACCAGCCCATTCACATTGCAGCAGGGGGGTAGGGGGCTGTTAGCAAAGACTACAGCAAGTGGTGCCTGAATCAAGCAACACAAAGATGGCCGTTCTCATGTATGTACATGTTTCTGCTGCTATTGATTCTGTTTTAGCATAAAGACCTTTAGTTTTTGAAAGAAAAGTGACACTTCTTAGATACGTCATTACGATTCATTGCTGTGATCAACCAAGCACAAACTAGTAGGCTGTAGGCAGTTGCTCAAATCATCTCCAAGTATATCAATTAAAATTCCACTTTTTTGCAAACATTTTCAGTGAAAGAAGTTCCAGATGGATGATATGGAAGAACTCAAATCGGAGTTCAACACATAGCCATCTGCGTGAGCCAGATTAGGTTTATATATTCTTATAGAAAAAATGTTCAACAGCTAACCATCAAGAATTCTGCGCCTCAAAGGTCTGATGTTAGCTCTGAACTACACAGGGAAACCTGGTCAATGACCTGAAGAGAGCCGGCACTACAATCAGGGATTCAAATCTTGCAGTGCCCGAAAGGTCCTACTGCTGAAGCCAGCATATGCACAGGCCTGTTTTAAGTTTGGCAGTGACCATCACATGATCCAGAGGATGATTGGGAGAAGGTGATGTAGTCAGATACGACCAAAATAGAACCTTTTGGGATAAACTCAACTCTCTGTGTTTGGAGGAATAAGAACAATAAGTGGTATCCCAAAAGAACCCTACCCAGTGTGGAATCTGAGAGTGGAAACATTAGGCTTTGGGGTTGCGTTTTTGCAAAAGTTACAGGACGACTGGTCAGTATTACCTCAGTGTACACAGACACTGAGGCAATGTGGGTCAAGTGTCTTGCCCAAAGACACAACACAAGCTGGTATGGCCACACTAAAACAAGTCTACACCACGATTAATCCAGATGTATTTTAAGACAGTTTGAGAACCACAAGCAAGACTCCAGAGTTCTTATACAGCCCAGGTCACCGAAAGGCGGACTCCGGTCCGGATCCGGACCCAAGCGCCGCCCCGTCCGGACTGGACCGCGTAGCCCTCCTGCCAAACACTCGCAGAAAGGCTGGAGAAGAAGCGCTGTGCAGACTGCGTATCAATAGAAGCGCACGCACATGGCCGCTGTGACTCATCTTTGTCACTTTTGGCACAGCGCCAGAGCCAGAAATACGCGGTTCCCATCGGTGCGGTACAGTCTGGGTCTGCAGAGTGTATTTAAAGAACGCGGTTGTGTGTCCGCGTAATGTACGCGGTGCAACATCGCCGCTGTGATTCGTTCTTCTCACATTTGGCACAGCGCCAAAGACAGAAACGCGGTTCGTGACGATGCAGTGTCAGCTCTGGGTCTGCAGGTTCATTGTATTTAGAGAACGCGTTTGTGTGTGCGTGTAATGGGCACGATTCAGAGCGCTGTTTGTGTGATTCTTCATTCGTAAAGTTGGAGAGGGTTATTGCGTGTGTCCTATCGCCAATCAGCCAATCACATGGCTTCATTCAGTGACTGTTTTGACCAGTGAGACACAGAGAGAGACAGACCTGGGACAGAACAGGGTCCAGTCAGAACAGACTTAGAATAACTCCATCACAGACGCAGTGATCAGCTCTGATCAATATAAAAACACAGTTCTCCATCAAGATTTACCCATCAATACATTTTTAAAAGGGAAGTAGCCTAGAATTATACATTAAAAATAAAGCTTTTATTGTAAAATAGAATTATGTGGGATATTGTGAAAATATAAATATGTTTGCAATTATTTTTAATTATAAAGTCAAATTTAAAAATGTCTTAAAAAAAACATCGTCGTAAAGTTCCGGACCTTAGCTTGGAAATTTTTCCCCCAACTGGACCTCGATGAAATCTTATTGGTGACCCCTGTTATACAGTATTCCCATTCTCATCACTGTGACATCCCTCGTCTTTCATCCCATGGGCAGAATCTTCACGCTATTGTCAAGCTGATTTCTTTGGCACACAACAGTGGACTGAGATGCTACATCGGATAAAAGTGTCCTTAGCTAAACTTTTCTTGAATGACCAGGAAATGTTAAGGATATGTTGAATGATTTTGTTTGTGTTTCACATAAACAAAGTTCAAACAAAATTTTTAAAATCCACTTGCGGGCATATGAGAACACGTGGGGTTGCTATGTTCACTTTATTATCCTCAAGCCATATGGAGAGGCAGACTTTAGGGGGTGTGCTGGGATACACGGGGCTAAAGTAAAGCATAGCCAGCGATTAAGACTTGAATTATGTCTGTTATCACCTGAACCTCACAGTGGGAGTTAGAGGCCATGGTGTATGTTTGCACAATAACATCAGGGTCATTTTGAGGTGACATTTCTGTAGAGGAAAAATGCAAAAAGTTAGAATATTCTGCCATGCACATTGCACAAGCAGCACAAAAACAAAACTGAAATGTTTCATTTTATCATGAAACAAAGTAGCTTGTTTGCCACATAACTTAGGTTTTCCACAGTATATTTCCACAATAAAACTTAACTAAACTATAAAACACCAAGCACTCACATAGTAAAAAAAGACATTTGTCTTGCCTATTTACAACATAACATATTGCTAACATTATGAAAGTGAGCCACTGCATAAGCCTTTCAATGTGAAATTTGCATGTTCTCTCTTTGTCAATATACAAATAAGCAAATCCAGAAAAGATCTCTCCATACATGGTACTCCTGTCCAACATCCTCAAATATGCGATCCTAATAGACTAGACTGTGCCTGTCCTCTGCTCTCTGAACTAAAATGTGTAAAGCCACCACATTTTAGTTTTGGAAAGCTAAAAAATTGCTAACACGGTGAATTCAGAGATAAGAAAAATGAGCAGAATTATGAAAATAAGCATCTCTGTCACATATTTAACACTTCTATGGGCACACACATTTTGCATTGCTCAGGCTTTTCTTCCTGGACATTCTTCCATTGTACCTCGTTCTTTAATCACCCTTTTCTGTGCTGTCCTGGCTGGGACTCTCTCCCGTGGCAGGGTCAGAGAGGGGTTTGTTGAGGCGGGACAGGCCAGCTGCTGAAGGTGTGCGCAGAGAAGGAGCAGCTCTATGTATAGCCTGTGTGTCCCCGGGGATTTGAGACTTAAACTCCATATTCATGACACATCACTGCAGGGATTAGAAGGGCATCATCAGATAGAGCGGCTTACGTCAGGGCGCACATACACACGCGCCATCCAAGAAAATAACATAGACAGAGTGAGTGGCACCCTCCCAAGCCTTCAGAAAAGACCTCTAATAACAACTGTAGTAAGAACATTTGTGAATGTAATCAACCAATAAGAATGCTTTTTCATGTATAACTCTTATAAGTGATGATGGTACTGGTGGTGATGCCATTATTTAGTCATAGTAAATAAATAAAATATTGAAGAAAAAAATTATTTAAAATGGCCCTGAGAACTAACTCTACAACTATAGAAACAATAAACTATACAAACAATAAACATTCTACAACAAATGCTTAATAATTTTCTTAGGCTCATCTGTGAGGATATGAGGCCAAAGACATATGGAGAACAGGACACCATGTGTGAGTGTGCTGGAGGTTTATCAGGGCCAGTCCTGGTGGAAGTGCGGGACATCCCGCAGGAGGAGGGGCTGTGATTGTGGCTCATATGTGAGCTCTTATCTGCTCTGGTCCACAGGGGCATCAGAGGAAACGCACTCTTTCCTTCCTTTGCCTTTCACACTGTCACAACACAGCAGTCATAAAACTGTCCAACGAATGGTGGATGAAAGGAGGGCGCTATGGGCAGGACGTACAAAGGCATACACTAATTTTACTATCCAAAACATAAAAATACAATGACAATAATAGGCCTTAAAGTTATTTGGTTCTGAGTGCAATCCAGGGCAGCACAGGAGGAGAAGTGTCCCAACAGCAGTAGAGGGTACTGGGACAGTGGAGGTGGGGTATAGGCGGGTGCCCTCCACGGGGGAGCTGAGGAAGGACACCTCTGTACCCTATATTCTGCACCTGGCGCTGCACAAGAGCTGGCAGCAAGCCAGTCCTACTGCTTCCCTATTTCACCCTATCTATCTAAAGCTGCGACAATATAGAGCTTCCATTCACTCATCATTAATCCACTGGTAACATAACATGTAAGTGTATTTTTCCTCTTTTGAGGCAAGTGAGTTGTACATCATCCATATGAAATAACAAGAGTGCTTAAGATAGTAATAATTGAACAGCCACTATTATTTGTAGTGTTATTTTTCTGACTTAGCCAATGTAATATTTTGAGGAAAAAACTTGAGAGGTTGCATCTTATTATCTGGCAAAGGGCCACTTCTAATGCATCCCCCTTCACTGTGTAGGCCGTCTTTCTCGCTCAGAGCCAGGCAGGCCCGGTGGTGCTAAATATTATGATTAATTAATGCTGCACTGAGTAATTGACCTTTCTTGGTGTGAAATCCCATAAAATGTGTTTGTGCAAATTGATCATTTTGTGATAATTATGCTAGGGGCAGTGCGTTTCAATTTGCAATAGTGTCAACATCCTAATCAAGCATTTGTTAAGCATTTATTAAATTACAACTGGGACAGGAGTGGCAGCATTTATGCGAGCGTGGCTAATGTTTGACAAACACCGTAGGGTTCTAAAGATGGGTAACAAGACATCAAATCTTTATGAGAGTCTAACATGAATTGATGAACAGCGGTGACTGAAGAAAAAAAAAACACACTGAAACACAGTTAAGGGGTAGCAAAGAAAACACTTTTTTCATATATCCGTGGAGTGTACAAGAGACTACTGTGAAAATAAAACACATTATTTCTGCGTTTTTTGATGCACTTAAAAAGAGATTATTTTGGCTGTAACCCTTTACCTCCACGTTGCACAAACAGAACCAACTTGCTTCACAATCTTTCCTCTTTTTCTGCTCACTTCCACTCATGACGATTCTCTTATCACCTCACCTCCTGACAGCTTTCTCAGACTTGGGTATAGGCGAAAGTGAGTGGAACAGCTCATCCCGGGTACTTCCTGTTTCTTAGAGAGTTAAGACAAGTGCTTCCTGTGTGTGTGTGCCCCACGGAGTGTCACCTTGTATCATTAGGAGACATTGACACCGCTGCCGTTGACAAAATGCGAGCGCGTTTCTGCCTTTAAAGTGTCATCACTGATTGTGTGAAAGCGGGTTCAGAATAGAGGTATGAGGGAAAGTGAGGGGAACTCTATGTCGGTGCTGCTCAGCAAAATACTGAAATTCAAGAACAAATCCTGTCTAAGTTCATAAAGTGTTCCAAATGACAAAATGATCAAAGTTTTGGGGAACAAACTTGACAGGTGCATGTAATAGAAGTCAAGAATCAACCTGTCTTACAAAATTTGAAATGCATGTAGGCTCATCATTCACTACATTGTTTCATCATAAGTATAACTGCAACTGTCCCAAACTGTCTTCCATCCAGAGGCGACGCTACCATTAAGCAAGAGTATGTGGTATCCTAGGGCACTAAACATGTAGGGGTCCCCAATCTATTGCGCTTCACAGCCTCCCTGATGGCCATGGTTACTAGATTTCGGCCACATGCCTCTCGTCTTCATATTCTGACCACTTGATGCCTTTTGAAGTCCTATACAGTACTTAAACCAACATGTATATTCTTGCGTAGTTCATGAGATAAGACTCCCAAAATTCTCTGCTAAATTCTGTAAAAATATGAAATTCCTTGAACATGAGAAGCTTTTGATTTGATTGTCTTACATTTTTGGTTATCTGACAATGACCTATTCTAATGTTCTAGATTTAACTTTCCAGTCTTCAAAAACAGAGCAATGCTGCTTTTTAAGAATAATGAAGAATAGAAAAAAATAGAATATTAAGTAATAAAATAACCTTGAGGAGAACCACAGTGAAGGAGAAATCCACTCAGATGGATGGACAGGCTATAAATGTGACCTGCAAACATTTGCAGATGTAGATTGTTATTGAATGTATGTTGTTGAGACCTAATCTCAATTTAAGTTGTTCTAACTTTTATCTGTGTTATTGTCAAGTGAATAAAGTTTCTTCTCCTATGTTGATGGTTCAGTCTTTAAGATTCATTCATTCTCTACCGCTTAATCCCGTTAGGGGTCGCGGGTGACTGGAGTTTATCCCAGTAACTGTGGGCCTTAGACAGGGAAACACCCTGGACAGTGGCCAACTCGTTGCAGGGTTAGACAGACAACCATTCACTCTCTCATTCATTCAATAAGGGAAATTTGCAGTGATGCCCAATCAACCTAAACATGTATGTTTTTGAAGGTGGTAGGAAACCGGAGTACCCGGAGAAAACCCACGGTGACACGGGCAGAACATGCAAACTCCACCCAGAGAGATCGTGAGATGTTGATATTGTCCGACTCGGGAGTCGAACCCACGACCTCCTTGTTGGGAAGCCAGAGCTCTTGGCTACCGTGCATCCCAATATTCAAGATTTAAGTTTGAAAATCTTGCTGCAGTGCAAGTCATTGTTGGACCTAATAACATTATAATCAATCAATGTAAGAATGCTACATGTTGTCATTGCATGTGAAATTACAAATGATGAGCATTTTCTAGGCACTCAATGCATTTTTACATCAAGAAACCACTCACCTACTACACAAGGAAACTTGTCCAAGGACACAACAACAGTCCACTCCTGTCCATCCCACATCCAGTCTTGTGTAGCTTCAGATCAAGCATTGGTAAGTAGGTATGACCTTTCTGTTTCCAGTCTTTAACCTAATGCTAAGAGATTAAAAAGTCACATAACATGTCAAAATAAAAAGGGTTATCGTTGAGAAGCATGTTAGAAGAAGCAAGGGAATTTCAGTGACAAACAAAAGGCTTTGTCAGGGTGTCTTTCCAATTATAAATGTAAAACATTTTGATCAATATTTTAATCTATGACAGTGATAAATACCATTGTAAAGAGTTATCAAGATGGGAGCATAGTCCAACCACTGACAGGGTAAAACTAATGTCAACAAAGCAAGTACTCCTGTCACAATCTCTTCTGTTTATCTTAATGGTGTCTACTGTATGCTTACAACTACAACCCTAAGCCCGACAAACTCATAGCAGAAGGAAGATGGATTTACTCTAAAGACTTTACAGAGATATCTGAAGAAGAAAATGTTTAAATTGCTGTCAAAATCTACTGTCAAGATAGATGTGGCCCCACCGCTCTCATATATTCAGTTAATTGGGACCATTTTGCTGTCTAAGCAGTACACTCTAAAAACCATAGCACGACTTCCCACAGCTCGCATGATTAATCCCCACATCAGACAGACTGGTAAAGAAAGCTGTCACTCACCCAGATTAGAAAAGTGAACTTTACTGAACAAAACAAGCTGGAAGACTGATAGCTTTACACAACAGTTGAAAGTACAGTATAGGCCAGGACGTACTAGTTCAGACAATGCCCTAGTTCCGCCATTATCTTGCCAACAGTCTTTTGATTTCCCAAGTTGAGCCAATGCCAAATTCTGTATGTCAAAATTTATTCTGCATCAACATCTATTATGCTATTATTATCTTTTGACCCTTAAAGGTGCACTGTGTAACTTTCTGAAGGTGAAAAGTCAACTACACAATTCGATGGGAATAGAAAATGATAGTTATGTGCTATGCCATATAACTAAAGTAACATCTTCTGTAAACAAACAGTAATACTCTGTTTTACGGCCATGCAAGCCTGCTCAAAGTTCAGTTCTTTTTAATGCCTTAAATGACATCTAAAAGATTTTGGTCATAACGCTACAAACGACTAACCTGGCTCACTCCAGACTGATATGTGTATCAACTCTGAATTACACATTATCAATCTGGAATGACTGACGCTTAAAGCCATTGAGAAAAAAATAGCCGTTAAATGTTGAATACAGTCAAGAGAAGAGCACAACATCTTTCCTGTCCAAAAATGCACAAATCTCTGTGTGCATTTTTAGAGTAAAAATAGTCTGTAATTCTGCTAAAAAAGGACGCAATAAATCCTCCGGTGCCACCACGTTTGTTTTAGTTCAAATATGGGGTTCTGCCCACATCACAATGGTACGTTGTGTATGCTTTGACTAATGGATGCAGGTTAACTCTTATATATTCTTCAGATTTTGTAAAAAACACAAACACAACATTTTTTCTGGTAGAGCCTGGTACACTTTTAAAGGGTCTTTCACACCGAGCTGAGGGATCCTTGTTTGAACCCATTTAGCAACTTTTACCAGAAGCGGTTCAAGTGTGTTTGGTGTGGAGTTTTTGAAGACTTGCTTGGAGAGTCTGCGTCGCCAGTTGCTGCATATGCAGGCAGTTTGATTGGCGCATGGCTACTAGCAAACTAGTGAATCAGTGCTCTGGAAAGTCATGTGGAAAACAGAAAAACTGTATTTAGCCGAGCATGGGTTGTTGTTATTTGTTCAAACGGGATGAAAGTACAGAGGAGAATGGATACTATTTGAACAGAGGAACAAAAATAGTTGCAGCAACCGCAGTACGAAGACTGGACTGTAGCGGGAAAGAGAAGTTGAGCTTAATCCATGAGGTAAGATTATTCACACGCATCTTGTTTCGTCATTTTCGTCAAGCATTATGTCACGCACAAGCCCACTTGGCATTTATTTGGCGACAGGAGGCCGTTTGGATTGTGTTTGTGTGAATGTTCTTTTGCATCTGTGCGCCCCAAAGAGACTAGAACAGATGTTGCGTCGGTCCACCCTACCAACAGCGATTTGTGAAAAACCCTAAATGTTTGTTTTAAGTTAAATATGAGCATAACATTTAACACATTTACTCTGGGCAAAATCATTAACACATTTATTTGCTAAATAAAAACAGATCAGTGTACCAACCAGAGGTTACATTAACCAACAAATTTCCGTCATTTACCGATTGTAGTTTCCTTTGACGGAAATTTTTCAAGGCTCTCCGTCATTTTGACGGATTGAAAATGGAGCTGCCCTTTAATATATAGTCTACTAATTTAGTGACCTGCATCCCGACCGGACTCGCTACCTCAAGCTGATGACACAGCGAGGGACAAATGCTGCTTTTAATCCCATTCATGCGCGCTGCTATTCTATCAAGGAAGCCACTAGACTGAAGCTTGCAGACTGGACTGACTTTTACGCAGGAGAAATGGAAATAACATGCAGAGTTTGGGCAAAATGTAGTGTGGATTTGCAAATAGTGGAGGGAAGTAGGGTTGTCAAAAAATCGATTCTCCGATACTAATCGATACTAAAACTGGTATTGATACTCGTTTGAACAAGTATTGATATTCGCTCGAGTTTTTTTTCAAGTATCGAATCGAGTTTGAAATTTTAGTATCGTGACAACACTAGAGGGAAGTGGAACTTTGTGCTTCAGGTATGCAGAGCCTGTCACATTAGTCACAGTGAGATTGTTGAATGCCAAATGGGCACAATTTTTGCAGATGCTTTAATTGTATCTTAAGAAACTATTTATGCAGAGTTCAGTCATTTTTTGTAATGCATCTTATGTTTCATGACCCGTGAGCTTCTGTGCAGTCTTCATGTCAGAAATCAACTATAAACCTACTGAAAAAAATTTATGACAGAAAAAAATCTCTCATGATGAATTTTTTGGGGCCTTGTCCGTTACGGTGACGGATTGGAATTAAGTCTAGTGTAACCACTACCAAATAAATTTAGTGTTATATTTGATGTTTTTGATGACTTTAAATGCTTTGGCTGACTTCATTAAAAACAAGTATGAAACTTCTTATCAAATTGTCTACAACTGACACTTAAAAATCCAATATTGAGCATTTTAACTTTGATTATTATTTTCACGTCACTAAAGTTTATACTCTATGTAGGATCCATTTTCATTGTGAGTGTTTCTTCATTCTAAAAATAAATGTGTAAAAGTAATTTGACTTATAACTTTACTTTTCCTAATTGTCTAAATGGCAATGGAAAGGTTTTATGCCCTACTTTTGAACATTCTAGGAAAAGTAAGAAAGTTCTCCAAAGAAAGTAACAGGTGCCAACTTGCAAACACAAACAGAACTAGTAATATTAACTAGCACATTATTTCCCAGGCTTTCTCAGCCCTCTTGTGTTCTGATCTGTATGGCTGTTATACAACATAGTGCCTGGGGGCAGAGTGTTGCTCTAAGCCAGAGGAAGGGTGTGCGAGAGTAAAATAACACCAAAAACTACACCAAAGGAAGAGCGTGGATAGAGTGGGAGGAGTAAGGGAAAGATGGAGAGGGGGAGAGAGCGAGAGAGGTGCCCGGGCGGCTGCTCCAAAAACCTGTCAAGGTATTTCCTTCTGAAAACACTACATTTGTGGGAGTGCAGCAAGAGCAACGCCGACTTATACAGACACTCTCAACTCAAATTATGTAAAGGATCTACACGTAGCAAAATACTGTTTGCTGGGAGTTGTTAAAATTGTTACACTAATATGAAAAGCTTGGTTCAGTTAAAATTATGTTTATGAAAGATTTTGTGCATGTGGAAATAAGTGGACATGAACTGAATTGCAAACAGTATTACAAAAGTTTTATTTATTCTTTACTTTTACTATTTTTGAGTTGGTCCCTGACCCTCATTCATGCTCACTTATGCACTCAAAAAAGAGTGGATAACAGTAAGTGTCTTGCCGAAGGACACAATGACTATAACATTCAGCCTTCGGTGAAAGTTCTACCACAGATTTTGTACATACAGTAGATTAACTTTTTCATTGCTAATAGGCCTACTTGTTCTTACAAACCTTTTGCCTCACACACTCCTTCATTGTCCACAATTTGATTTATTTCTAAGATCTTTGACTCCCATTTTTGCTTGAAATTATCTCCACAGCTGTCCATAACCACTCAAGAGTATACAGGCTTAATGAGGCATCCGCTCCCCACACAAGCTCCAAAATTTACCATCCTCCTCACTCGCTAAAGTAGACCTTGCATCTCACACCATCCCACACACACAACGGATAGACAGGTAGTCTTTCCAGAGCTCTTCATTTGGTCTCGTACAGTAACTGCGATCTCCAGCTCACATATGGCAGTGTGCTTACATAAATATGTTGAACACCTACGCACACTGCATGTCCCACTGCTCTCCTACCAGGCCAGCTGTAATCCACCCCACGTGTTTACATAGCCCGCTGAACCGAGACACGCCGAGACAAAGTACGGCATCAGGACCGCGATGTCTGTCTAAGGGGCTTTCCACTCAACACAGGAAATGGTAAATAAAAAGCAAGCAAAACTAAAGGGGATAATTTATTGTAAAGTAGAAAATGGAAGGAAAAAAATAATCTAGGGTAGTAGTGCTGCCACAATACAAACATTTCAAACTTAATTACTCAATTCTCAATATTAAATTCAATACCATAATGAATTAAAAATGGTCTTTTTAGCCAAAGGCTTTAGACAGTACTGATTTACTGGTTTCTTATGCTGACTTTCATTACAAAATCACATTACTTATTTTTTAAACACTGCAGTATTATATTATAATAGCTTCTTAAAAATCTATGTAACCTTCTAAAAAGGTAAGGTAAGACCAAACTATGTCCTGTTAAAGGCACTATCTGAGTTTTCGAAAAATAAAATATCTTTAAATCATTCTTTTCCAGCACAGATATCTTGTTAAAGTATTCAGAAGAAAGTGAATTCTTAGTGTCCCATCTACACTTAATCTACACTTGGCATACTCTTGTACTGCTGAGAAAGTGTTTAAAACACATCGTGGTGAACAATTCAGAAGCTCAGAATGCAAAGTGAGCAAAACATGTTGGACTGATATTTGTGTTTTCTTACAATTGTAAAGCAAAAATGTGGCACAGTACCATTAATGTAACGTTTCGTTTAAATTCAAATGAGCATCTATTTCCGATACTAGTTTTAGTATGATTTGTATCTGATTTTCGAAAAATGTAAAAAAAAATTTAAAAGTTTAAAAGTTTCTTAGACAATTTGAACTCTCCATGTTTGCTCTATTGCCTTAATGTTTAATATGTAGTACATGACAATACCATGTACTTGAAAATCTTTATAATTTGCATCGGTGATATAGTGGTTTAAGGCATTACACATACATGCGGTTGTTACCCTAACGTTGTGAGCTCCGTTCCCAGCCTTGACCACTGCCAAGTGTCTTGTCATTTTATTTCTCTTTTTCATGGTGCGGCTGTCCTGTCAGGTGGAGCCTTTGGCCAAGGAAGTCTTGCAAAAAAAAAAGTTCACCTATCTTCACTTTCTTATGTAAAAGCTGTGTTTCATTTGAAATTTCTTTCAATCATCTTGGAGAAGAGTAAAAAATATATATGGATTAAAGTCTACATAGGTATTTAACTCTTTTCTTAGAACTGTATGTTACGTCATTAATTTTTGTCCAAATTTGCGCTTTATTAGTCTAGCCACAGGTCATAGCACAGATAGATTGTTATACCAGAGCATTTTGTCTTTGCCTCTTGCGGTTGTTGACTCACAGACTGTAGCTCACACTGGGATGTGGTATGTTTCTGGCAAATGTGCTCCAACACCATGATTATTATTATGAAATCCACCATCACTGTGGATGGACTTGTTCAATATTTGTGAAGTGGGTGTTTTCAGACTGCAATGCCAGTTTTTACCAGTTTGGAGGAAATAATAGGTGGATCTAGGATGCAAAGCTTGTGCCCTCATGCCTTGTACAAGATTTAGTAAATGTGTTAAATGTCTAGACAAAATGACCCAATTCTGTTGCATGTTTTGTTGTGCTTGCCCAGTTGTGTATTTAGTATATATATATATATATATATATATATATATAATATATAAATATATATATATATATATATATATATATATAATATATATATATATATATGAATGGTTGAATAGTTACAAATGGAATGTATGAAACAAAATCTTTTCCATAACTAATAACATAAACCAAATGGAGGTGGATGGAGTGACTTAAGTATTGGGGAAAGTGTGAGACAAGTGCAAGTGGGCTGCAACATATAATTGTGTGTAATGAACCATAAACAGTGTCTGAGGAGAGTGTCTGGTCTGGGTCTAAAGGGCTTGTCTGAAGACCTAAAGGCTCTGCTCCCTAAGGCTCTTAATTATGACTATCAGAGATTGGCCACGCCCCCTTTAACCCTGCCTCTAGTCAGAATATCGATGTGCTAGTTAGTCAGCGCTACGACTACACAAAATACTCCCAAAGTTAACTTGGCAGCAACAACCAACTGCTTTGCACCCACCTGTTTTACCCATAGTAATTTTACAACACTGCACTTTCTACTTAAGAGCACCTGTCTTTGTAAAAACACACTTGTCTCGTTAACTAGGTCTTTCATTGGGAAGTCATAGTATTACCTTAAGTTCCTCATTGCTAAAAGTCAGTAATAGCTAACATATTAGTGGTACACGAATCACTATTCACAGCTCTATGGGACATACGTTTCTAGAGTTTATGAAGCAATACCTTGTTTGAGGCATGAAGGTCAGAAAGTTATGTACCCACCAACCCTAATGGCCAGCAGCCGTCAGTTTTAGCATAAGGTGGGGAATCTTGTGGCTGGAGAAAAAACACGGCCAACCTTCAGGATAACATTAAACACAATATAAATTTAAGTATCACAAGGTAGCTCCTAAAATGTGTCTTTCAGTTAAAGACAGAAAGTGACCTCTGAGAAAGTTCACTCATTTCCTCAATTATATTCAAAACTATAACTGCCAGGAATGCAAAGAACATTTCGGTGTGATATAGGAGGCAGATGATTTAGTGTGGCCTCCCCAGAAGGAAAAAGTTCAAAGTTCATTCTGTGTGTTTCTTAGTTACAAGTAGCCACACAGTTTACAAGTAGGAAAGAACATATAACAGCTCACAAAAGTAAAGATGAGTCAAATTTGAATCTGGGTAAAAAGCAAAGCAATTCCACTTATCCTACATTTTTTGTTTTCTGAAATGCCACATGTGCTCAAATAAATGAATCAGAAAGAAAGTCGCTCTTGTCACCACACAACATACATCACTCTACTTCTCATGGTGGCACCTGTCTGTTCAATGTCATCACTTTCTCACACACAGTTTCTTTCTTCTATTTTAGTTGTTCGCTTTCCCTGAGAACAGACAGCTGAGACGAGCAGCACTGTCCAACATGTCATGACCCTTGACCTCTCCCCTGTAACCTCAGTTCATCACGGTGCCCACCCTATAACATTCGCCACAGGGTCACGCTCAGTTGTTGCTGTACAAACAGGATGGATGGCTAGCTTACGAAACTGTAAATCTTGCTTCCACCTGTTGGAAAAAGGAGAGTTCATCTGAAATAGTTTGCATGTTTGTCGTTTTAAAGGCCCAGTGTGAAAGCAAAAAACAGACAAAAGAAAAAACATGTTATTGTTAGAAATATAATCTGAATGAATGAAATTCGTTTATTTTGGTTGTCAATATTCACAAAGTGAGAGAAAATATATATATACATACACAACCTTATTAATCACAACCAAAAAGGATTGGGCTAAAGCAAGTTGCTTGTACAAGCCCATCCTCCTGCTTCTTCTAAAGAAATATGGCTTATTTCTCGGCAATATTCAACACTGTAAAATTGTAGAATTCTTAGAAGTATGGTTTTAACTATTTCTATGTAACCATGCAGCTGATTTTTCATATCTAGAAATTTTGTAATGTTACTTTGAAATATACTGTATATATTAAAAAAATTTAATTAGGTTTAATGCGACACATTAAGTTAAAAAAATGTAACCGAACTGGTTGTCAAAGCAAAGTTTATGTCAGCTGGCACCTGCCGTTTTTTTGCCGGTAAAATATATCGTTGACCGGAAAAATTATACGCCCTCTGTGAGGCTGACTGGCAGAAATAACAGGCTATTATTAGGCTAATGAATAAATACTCGAAGAAAAATTAGGAATAAAACCTAATTTACTGTAGATTATCTAACTATGCTGGCACTGATACACGTGACTCGGGTGTTGTTCCCATAACAGCTCTACAGAGAAGAAAACGCAAGTGCTGCGTGAAAAATGTGAAAAAAGTGGCTAAATATGTGACATGAGGAGAATCTGTGTATGAAATGAAAGTGCGTCGCTTATGGAGTGGAGAAAAGACAGAGAAAATAGGGAGAAAAAAGCGGGAAAGAACGCCTCTCAAGTAGATTTGTTGATCAGCATCGACGAAACACACAAGTGTTGCGGCTGGAGATACACAGGTACAACACTTCACACGTGAAGCCCATCAGTATGTGCCTTTTCTATCACTAAAACCCCACGTTGAACGTAGAAAGCCACAGGGTGGTGACGCCAGCCTCAAACACACGGGATAACGTGGGCTTGGCTCTGGTTCAGTACGCACACAGGCACAAATTAAAGCGTGTCTTATCATTATGATAAGGAAAAGCTAAAAATACTAATTAACAATTAACAATGCCTTATACAAATGTTTGTATAAGGCAATAATATCGGACTGTTTGTTCTCCCAATTGACTGGAATTTCCAAACAATGCCAAAGTGACCAGCATAAAAAGGTCTAGCGTAGTCTAGCTGTGTCAAAATCAGATATTGACCAACTAGAATCCAGGACATTAGAATCCAGGCAAATAAAAATCCCATTCAAAATTCCATTAACAGGACAAAAATTGACCTTTTGATTTGAACTGCAAAGATCGTTGGTTTCATCAGAATTAGTAAGGGGCCTCACCAAAGTTAAAATACTTATTTTGATATTATTTTATTATTTTTATTTGTGTAGCACTGAAAATCAAACATTGAACCTATAAATTAGCAATAACATTAAATCAAATATGCATTTTCTAATTTCGTCTTGGGACGAAATTAGAACTGAAGAAACAGCAGTCAATAAAACACCCTTTGTCCAACTTTTTCCACTTTACCATGATTTGTTTGAGATTTTGTAAAGTTCAAATAAGTTAAATAGTAATAATAAACATCTGCTAAAAATGTACAAATTAAATCATGATTTGTAATATTCATTTTTATTTCCATTCTTCAGTATTCCATTGGTTTGTTAAGAGATAAGCAGTTTAAACTCACTGGAGCAGCAAGTGTGCAAAAAGCCTGGGCGACATGTCTAATTGCATGTTTTCTCTCCACACACCTGTAATTACGCTGCGCCTACCACTCATCTCAGCTCTGAGGCAACGCGCACACCAACCATAATGAAGATGGTTCTAATGATTTACAACTCCCCCAGCATTAACACATACAGTCACAACTACAGACATGACACATTATATCATTAAAACATGGACAATTTATTCATGTAGGAGTTAATGCAACATGTGCAACTAGTGAGTGAAGAAAGACCCAAGTCTGGGGAGTTTTAACTTTGAATTTTATCAAAACAGTGCTAACTTTACAGTTATTTTTTTAAGCTGGATTTGACTGAAGTAGCTGAAATTTAGCATGATTTGTCTTTCTTAAAACGCAAGTGACATCCAAAAAACATTCACATTAGAAAATATTCTTTGTTCCATCGACAACGCCTTTAAAGACAGTCATAACAAACTCAAAACAAGATAATAACTACTTACATTAAAACTTGTTCACTCAGTAAATTACACTTTTTACATTTATGTGATTTTCAACCGTATCAGTTGTTTGTAAATTCACTTTTCTCATACTTTCAAAGACTTTTGTACTCTATTTTGCCGCCAACAAACAAGACCACAATGCACTTAACATATAAAATAATGCTTTGAATTATTTACATGTATCCCGTCTGGCTTTACGCGCCTCCCAAGGACAGGATTTGAAACCTTGCTACTGTACTACTGTCTATGTGGAGTCATTTGCATAAGTAGGCTATTGGTTCCTAATAGAGGCGTTTTGTTCCGGCGTTAACAAGGTGTCTCACTGGGCCTCTCCGTTCACTCTCCCCTTCATCCGTTCCATCCTGTCGTCTGCCTCCGAATTTGACATCCAGGCAATCAGCGCTGCATTTGGGCTTCACTCTTTGTGTGATTTACGAGCTCCCAGATTCATTTAAAAGCCATTGTTCTCTTCTGACGGATCCAGCGGGCCATTCCATTCGCTAACACACCCAGATCTGGCCAGCGGACCAGGCGCACACACATTTTTACACGGCTAGCGCTCACTTTATCTCTCACTCACTCAGCCACTTGCTCAATCACTCAACACATATACACTGTGTGGCCATCTATCACGGGGGAGATTGTTATCCGGGTAACCGTATTAACCTAGCAGATCCCCGGCATTGGCGTATCCGATTGTTGAATCAAGAGATGGCAATGGCAGCAAGTGTGGGGCGGTGCTGGGAGAGTGATGGAGCCCGGGGAGAGGAGACAAATTAGGAAACAAAGCAAAAGGAAAGTAATTTGTTAGACATTTTGTTTCATTCAAACTTTAATTCATATCTGTCAGGGACCAGATTAGTCTTACTGAGATGAAGATGTATAATTCAACCAGGGAGACTTTTTTCTATGTGCAAGCCTAACTTCTCTCTGCTGTCAGCCACTCAGTTTTAAACCTTTCAACAGTCCGACTGATACACATCCTTGCTATTCATTCATTAAAGACACACTACAGTATGTATCTTTTTAGCTTAAGGCTTTAAAATTTGATCTGTATGGAGACAAGTAAGGCTAAGCTCAGGTCAGACTTTGGAAAGTGACCCAGCTCAAAGTAAGAATACATTTTTTTATGTTTTTTTTTTTTTTATAACACTTGCAAACTGATGAATGCAAGGTAGATATGTTAAATGCTTTACTGTGGAACATTCAAAGCATTGCAATCTATCTACCTGAAAATAACAAACGCTCCACCAAAAAAGTGTCATATGCAATTTGTTTTAACTAAAGGAGACATGATTTTTGTAGGTACTTTGCATTGTGTCATTTTACATTTAAGCCTTTTTTTATTAACAGCATACTAAAAGCATCTTTCAGACCAAGCCGACGGTCGCCCGTCCGAATTGGTTTGGTAACTTTTGACGACAGGCGGCTCAAGACTCATATAAAGTTACTTGATGGGCAAAATAGCGAATCTGTGAACAGTGCAAAACCAAAAGAGACGCATTAAATATTTGTACGAGTTCAAACAGGACATATGTGCAGAGAATGGCTACTAGTTGGGCAGAGGAAAAATTAAGATAAAGAAGAGTTACAGCAACCCCAGTAGAAAGGCAAGACAGTGGGTGTGGACTGCTTTCTTGTCACTACTTAACGCAACTTTTGTGGACCCGGGCATGACTTGTTCTCTATGAGAGTTTGACAACTACTCGTACACAACTTATGCTTCGTCATTTTTGTCAAGGATTACGTCATACACATGCTCACTCAGCATTTGTTCAGTGATTGGTAGCTGTCTGGATCATGTTTGTGACTGTTCTGTTCTACCCTTGAGTCTAAAAAGCTTAGAAATATAAATGGTTCCACTGGTTCTTACTCTTAACAGCAAAACTGATAAGCTCCACTTCTTCATCACATTGGAGCAAGTGTTTATAAAAGAGAAATAATCACAACCAAGTGCTGGAAAGGTCATAGGACAAGTGGTAGGTGAATTTTCGGAGCAGGACAATATAGAATAAAGGTTTATCTAATGTGTAGAAATCAATCACAGTACACTAATGATGATGAAACACCATTGTAACAGGTGTAAAAGCTCATTAAAGTTGATTTAACATAATAAGTGCTGTGACCTTTCTTAGCCCCATCTCCACCACAGCAGCAGACCACCTCATCTTATCTGCTCCTCGTCAAGACCGGTGTTTAAATTCCTAATAACACCATCATTCATCAGAACATCTCATCACTGACATGTCGACCTGCCAGTATCTAACCACTAAAGTTTATACATTCAGTAAACTATCCATCAGAGCTCACTCATTTGTCTGAGCCTGTTTTCAGTTCTGGTTAAAATGAAAGATGTCCTTCAGTCTTGCCGATGTTTTGGAGGTTGTCAGCAAGGCGTTGGTAAATGCATGAGGACACACCTGCTGTTGATTAAGTGTGTTTAGACTGCACATGGGAGGAAAAGGAGGGAGACGGGGGAGGAGGGGAGGGGGTCAATTTACAGAGAAGGGGGTTTTTATGAGCGTAATCATCTCCAATAAGGCTCTGCTTGGGAATCCGCAGCCCCCGCCCTTCACACCCTGTGCCTAATGTCAGAAGCACGCAAACACACACACATGCACTCGCTTCAGCACCTTTTCACCCTGCAACACTCTGACATCCCTTATGTGCTTCTGTGTTCAAATTTGTCATAAGTGGACAACTAATTCTGCGAGATGAGGACAAACGACCTCCCAGAAAGCATCAGATTGAATTACCACAGTTTGTGTGGGAGATTAACTTTCCTCTGCAAGTTCAGATTTTCATCTGGAGTTGTGGAAAAATAACAGAAAGGGGAGGGGTTCTTCCCATGCTGTTAACATTAGTAAAGAAGGATGGTAATATGTTACATATTAGCTGAGCTTACAAATTGTATTTGTTTCATGAATTTTACTTACATAATATCTTTCTGAAGTGACAATCTCAACAGTTATGTGACTACCATCCAGTCTATGTGTCAATATTATCAGAATTGTTTAGAAAAAAACAAGAACGATTGTGTTTAGTCCATTTAATTAATTATCCTTTCTATTTGTTAAAGGTGCTCTGTGTAGCTTTTCTAGTAGAAATCTGCCACCTGCTCATCACTAGGAAAATGTTTTTGTTTCTTATGGAATGTTTCACGGTACAGCATTAAACTACAGTAATTCTGTGTGGATTTATTCAGTGGTAAAAAACAGTATGCATCTCACTGTGAACTGGCTCACCTCCTCATAGATTTTACTTCTAACTTGTCCTTATGTCACCTGTAAGACTTTAAGCAAGTTATAGATTATTACAATTGTATTCAAGTGCTACTTAGAAAGTTAAGTGAAGACGTTCCAAACACTCCACCTCCATGAGATGATGCAGTGTAAAGAAGAGCAGATGGGTGGAGGCAGCTCAGACTCAGTCCTACACTTTATCAAGAGTTTACTATTTAACTGGGAAAGTAAAGTTTTTGTTTGCTTTTTGCATTACAATGAAAATTACTGAATGTGAATTATACTGTAAAGTATTGTCCTGTTTTTCCTTGACCAAACCATTAAATCCTGGGAAAGTTGTAATATGAGTGAGTGAATAATAAATAGAAGAAATAAAATGAAGTGCAGCATTAGTTGAAAGGTAATTCTTTAAATAACTATATACACAGTAGTTGTCGCTACTGAACTAATATGTAAGTATTATGTAACCCAGTTTTGCAAACAGGTTCGAGAACTAAAGAGTACTTGAAATCATTTCAGTTTCAAAAAGCAGATGAAATTCAATTCATATTCTTAGTAAATTTTACCACCTTAAAATTAGGCTAGTGAACATATTTATACCTTGTTCTAGTGATGAAGAATCTAAAGTTTGAGAAAAAACTAAGGCGGTACTTTGAACAAAAAGCCTACTACTACTACTAGCCTTGGTACAACATTACTTTTCTGAGATGTTTTTACTCACAAACATTTGAGAGGAACATGTGTAAACTGTTTTGTCCTCCTATAAAAGTAATAGAGCTTGGGCTGACTGCCTGTTCAGATCCCGTAAGCACAGTCCTGAGTCGCTCCAGGTTTAGGGTAAGTGGGGCGCTGACAGCTTTTTGGACCCCTCGCAATCCGACAGGCCAAGAGTTATTATCCAACCTGAGACAGCCATGGTGGCACAGTGGAATAGCAACACACTAGATGTACAGTATATGTGTGTGTGTTTAAAGAGAGTAGAGAGAGGCAAACAGATCTGCTAGATTTACAGTGACAGTAAGCAGCTGTGTTCGTCAGTTCTGTCCTGAGGCTTTTCAGTGTCACAACCCTGCACACTTCCTTAACAGCCCAGGGTAAAAACAGATACTTGATAGTCTGGTATGGATTTCTTCTAATAACATTAAAAGCAGGAGAACATCTTTGCTTCTAAGGTTGTCAAAGCATCATCATTCAGACTTGGACCCATCCAAACATGTTGGATTTAAGGGAAGCATTCACTATTTGGTCTTTAGGTCCTGGGGTTCTTAATTTGAAACACAATCCAGTAAATATAGAGAGTTGAAACTTTGTATTATTTTATTCAACCAGAGGTACAGAGTTGAGTCTGAAATTTTCCAAGCTACTGAAACTTGGAGTATTGTTACAGAGCTCCTGAAATGACTTAATGCAGACTCGCTTTTGGTTAGTCAAGAGTTCAAACATCCCCTTTAAAAGAAGACCGGGTGAATGAATCTCATATCAAAAACTGCTTCTTTGTTTTAGCTTTTATAACAGTGTAAATAGTCTAAATGGGGGAGTGCTTTTGACCCTTGTAATTTATGATTATGGTTACAAACTCCTTCATGGGACAGCTGCAGTGTGGGTACAGACACATCAGAGTTGTGAGTCAACAAGCAAGTCCATAATTTGGAGTGCAGTAAATTAGACACAAATGAAATCATTGCTAGATAGTTTGCTGGGAAAATCGCTAATGCAACAGCCAATATATGTATGTTGATAAATAGAAGAAATTTGTATCTAATTTTTACAGATAAATGTGAAAGTGAGTTCCTTAAAACAAACATGTACGGGAATGTGAGTATGTTCAGTGCAATCTTCCTAAAAGCTGCCCCCAGTGCACTCAGGTTAAGACCCCTCCCCCACAGCTAATGGTTAAATAAACAGGCCTGGTGTCTGCCCTGCTGTGGGAACAGGCTGAGGGGAGAGTGTGTGCACTGCTCCTGGTGCAGAGCAGCTCAGACTGTCCCAGGACAGCTGGACTCCAGTGTGCTGACAGACATGGACAGATACAAGCAAGACACCATAAACAACAGACAAGCAAGACATCATAAACAACAGACACAAACAAGACATCATAAACAACAGACACAAACAAGACATCATAAACAACAGACACAAACTAGACATAATAAAAAGATGTGAAACAGGGCAGTGTTGGGAAGGTTATTAGCTGACTTTTCCCCAACATGATTAATAACACAGATATCAGATATTTTAATAGACTTGTATATTTAAAATCAGTTATATCATGGTAGTACAGTAGTTATTCAGTGACTAACGTATGACACAAGTGTATGTCTTTAAAGCAAAAAAATAAAGAGCTTGATTCCTTGTTTAAAAAAAAGAAATTTAAGAACTAACGCTACAGGTGCTGTATTTGATATTTATTTTTGATAACTTTACAGCAGGCATATTTCAGGCATCCTAATTATTCAACACATTGAGTAAGAGCTTTTCACAACTTTTAGAAGCCTGTGCGAGTTCTGCAGTGACAGTAAAGCTAACAGCATGAAAATACACTTCCTGTTACGCAGAGAATAAAATGCTCTGTAATTACACGCAGAAAGAACACTGCTTACATATTTTTACCCAAATAGTTACCAATGAGCATCAGCCTGTGTTAAAACGCATAAATAATTATTTTGAGAAAGAAATTCATTGTTGTTAGTGCTAATGTTTGAGATCAAAATAATGTGGGGCTTTAATGAGCAAAGTTCAAATACTTTGTGAACAAACATTGTTTTGAACTTAAAATATTAGAAAAATCTTTCCATTCTTCTCCACAAATGATGACAAATTAGTTTTTCTTAAGATTGCAAAAATAAAAGCAGGTCATTTAGTTAAATAAAGATCTGTAAAATTCCAAAAGCCATTACAATTTGGTAATGTTTAAAATAGTGTTGACCACATCAACTCAGTGCTGCCCAAACAACAAGGGTGGAGACCGCTGAAGCCTGGCTTCTTTCCCACTGAGGTCCTAGCACAGTGGGTCAGCTGGGTCATCGTCTGCACTGGGCAAATGTTATAATTATGACCCAGTCAATGGTGAAGCATGCAACTAAATTTAAGCAGTAAAATAGAGCCATTTTACTGCTTTTTTGCATTTCCGGCTTCAGAGATTAACTGTTAAGGTGGAATGTGCTTTTGGTGCCAGCTTTGGACAACATGGTCTACAAAATATAATGAATGTATGCTAAAGTAAATACGTACATTGCTCAGGCAGAAAGTAGTTTAGGGTTTCAACCTTAAATAAACTATGACAAATGCGGCAAACAAATGCAACTAAACAACCCACTTTGCCAATGTGCTAGTATAAAAGAATAAAACATTTGTACAATTTGACCTCTTCATTCATTCTAGAACCAACATCATTTTTTACCAAAACTTAATGGATATCAAATGAAGCATGTTTCGTTTGCTGTGTTCCAATAATAAGAGTTGGACAGAAAGAAGTAGGCCATGAATGTGAATGGTGGCAGTGTCATGTCTTTGAAGTCCGAAACACTCACGCCTGATTGGTCAGCTCCAAACAAACCCAGTTTAACACAGCCAACACGCAAAGTCCCTCACACACAAGCCCCAAGTCTCTTCGCCTCATAGTCCAATAAATCATTCAAAATAATTTGCTCTACTTTTAATATTAGCCCATAAAAACACAGTATATTAAAACTTGCCAATAAAACGGTTAGGCTTATTTGCATCTTCCACATTATTTCCTCAGTTCCCATATGGCCTTTCTCCAAATTAAATAAGACAGTATAATTTATTTATTTATTTGCAAATGCCTAGCTCAAAGGTAAAACAACTGCATATATGCTGCTAAGAGAAAAACAAATTGCTCAAACTATCTCCAGAGACTCCAGTGTTCAAAGGGTGCACTCACTTATAACACAAGTTCATGTTTACAGATGATCTCCCCAGTGGCCCGCCTTTCTGGGCTAATAACACAAACAACAGTCTGCAGAGATACGACTGCTCAGTGGGAGAAAACATGCACACACAAACGCAAACATCTGTGTAATATGGGGTTGAACAGGGGCATTACAGATTTGATGCCACAAGGGGAAGGTTGTGGTGTATAAAAGGATAAAAGCTGCTGCATATCACTTTGATTACAAATGGAAGGGAAAAAATTAAGGCTTTACATCAGTATTATTGTTATGAAAGGTCGATTTATTTCTTTTGATGTTTTAATGTTGTTTTAATTGCATTTAAATGTAAATTATGCTATAATCATCTAACTTAGAGGAAATCTGTGTCCCCTTATTGAAATCAGTTGAAAAGAAAAAAAAAGAAGCTAATTAAAAGGTCTCAAATACATAACTGCGTACAGTTAATGTTGATAATACGACTTACATATATATTGCATATTACGAGCTTGACAAGCTCTTTAAAGTGCCACACCACAAAGGTTATTCATTCAATCTATGCTCTCAGGTGGTAAACTACATATGTAGTCACAGCTGCCCTGAGGTAGAATGGTGAAACCGTTTGAAGAACTATTAGTTACCAGACAAAATCTGGCCAATAAGCTGCCAATATTCTGCCTGGACAAGTCTTGTTTTAAAGCTCTAGAACTCTCTAAGATACAATGATTTAATTCATGATATATTTAGAATAAAGTCTTCATATGCAGTGCTGCTCCAATATTTTCCATAGAGTTGTTTGTTCACTGCGTCTGTGCTGTGGGATTGCACTTGAACACAGCACAGGAGTAACACTACTGTTTACAGCAGCTCTGACCATTGATAGCCCCACTAAGGCATAGTGTCAGCAGAACACCCGCAACAATAAAGAGTCAGGGTTAAAAGAAATCTAACCATACGTTTAGTATCATGAACTCACTTCAGCAGAAGAGCTCTATCCAAAAAATATGCATTTAAATTTAACGACAAGTGGAATCACAGTAAATGTCGCCTAAACAAACCCCACTGAAAACTAACAGAGTACAACACACTTCACACAAATCAGCAACCAATAAAAAAGGCTATATTTTTCTATCACTAAATACTGTATATCGACAAGTCTTTGCAACCTCCTTTATATCAATTTTGCTCCTCCAAATATGTGAAAATATGAATTACCAAGCAATAACTCCATCCTCTCTACTACAACTACTACATTCTAATTGCCATATGTGTACAAGGAGGTTTGCTGTTGTGGATGTTGTCTTCTGTGTGGCCTATATCCTCCACGTGGAAGCAGCGTGCCATCTCCACAGGTGCTGAGCAGGGAGAGTGCTAAGGCAGCACAGCGCAGCACATTCCCAGTGTCAGTGGTCCTGGTGAAATAAGGTTTATGGTGGGGTGCGGTGCTCGGAGGTGAGGCCAGAACAATGATCATGTTTGTTTGTTGTTGTTTTATTGGGGTTGATAATTGGTGCCCCTCCCCTTCCTCTTTTTAAGGATGCCTCCAGAAATGCCTTGTCGCACACATGCACACACTTACACCGCCGCAGGAATGCTCTTAACAATCACATATGTGTTTGGTTAATCAAAACTGTCACTTGTGCACATTCAATACTCGACGTGACCTTATCCAGTCTGGGCAAACACAAACAGGTAGCTTCCACATCTTATTTACAGTGATTTTGGGGGACAATTTCTTTAAGTCAAAGTAACTGTTAAACAATTATGTGTCTTGTGCCCTACAATTTCTGACCCAAACAACACTATTTACTTTCCTGGATCCTAGTCCACTGGATGCCTACTGCTTCTGACCTTGCTCCAACCGAAGTGGGAGGAATAAAGTTTGTTTTTAAAAGAAAATGGTTTGCAAAGTCATAAAACAATCAAACTGCACTGAAAACAATGTAAAGGGTCACAGGTTTGATTATATATTAACAGAATGTTGTACAAACCACAACATGGCCCCACTGTAGGTGTTTTACCACAGCTCAGGTTATGAGTGCTGTTCTATGAGGCAGAGGTAAAGACAGGCAGGCTCCAGCACATCACTGAACATGTAGCTGCAACAGCACAGGGAGTTGGCAGCGCCTGGGGAGAGGAGCTGCTCCCCCAGAGAGGCCTGAGTTTAACCATGGCAAGCTGCACCAGCCAACACTACACCACCAGTTTCTATTAAGCAGAACTCACTACTGTTGTCTGTGGTGAAAGTACTGAGCAAGTAAGCATTCAACTAAAAGTGCAGTTACTTTACAAACAGGCAAACAGTAAATAAAATGTGGATTGTTCTGGTCTATTAAACCTTTATTTTGACATCTTAAAAAATGAATAATAATAATTACACTCACATGACAATCATAATAATGTGTTTCCACATAACCCTAAGAGCTTAAAGCTCCATTTACTGGATATAAATGACATGGTGGATCTAATCAAACAAATCTTGCCAGTTATGCTAATGCTGCAGAAATGTTCAAAACAAGTTTGGATGATTTATGGATATAAAAAGATTGTAGAAAATCTCCAAGAGAAACATAAGACCTACTATACAAATCTGGGAAACTTAGAACTGTGTTTTCTGATGCTCAGCGGGGCAAGCATAACATCTCACAAACAGAACTTCAGCTGTGTTTTTACTGAGAGGAGGCAATGTTAGAACATAGTTAAAAACTTTTAAAATGCATTTTGTGTCTGCTAAACATATAATAATTGCTAAACTAAATGTGTGCAGAATGGCAAAAGTATTCTCTATTATTTTGAGTCTATATTGAACATTTTATCAAACAATTATGAAGATATTTTGTGAAGGAAAAAATACATTTCTGTAAAAAAAAAAATAAGGAACTAGAATACAAGCTATTTCAAAGCCTCTCCAGTTTAACAGAGGGGTTCCAAAAACATTTTATTAAAATGTCTTCAGACCAGTTTTAAAGTCCTCCAAGAAAATTTCCTTTGGCATACTGCCAAAGTCATTCAGTCAAGTGTGATAAGTGAGGGCTGTGTTCTGTCTTGTTTCACTACACTGCTGTCAAAAGTGTTTGGTACTGAACATTTTCTGCAAAGCCTACTGGGTACAATAGTTTAACAATCATCGGACACTCTTTTAATTTACAAAAGGTCAGAACATAACATTATCTGCCTAATGTGGAGTGTCTTACAGTAGAGAAGCTTTCTTGTTACAGAGTTTTTTTTTATCTGGTGAATTGATATCTTTGTACATTTTGCAAAAACACAGGTTCAAAATGTGCTTTAAATAGTAGATGGATTTTCTGACCCAGTTATAGCTTTAGTACACAAGCCTTGACCCATGTGTTTGAATTCAATCAAGTTGGCACATATGATGTATCCAGAAGCAAGCACATACTTCCACTGGCAGACTTTTCCTGTCAAGCTTTGGACGGAAAGAAGAAAGGGTCTAATTTAGGATGTAGTTGTAACCATAACAACAAGTCAAACAACATCACATTTCTACTTTCAAGGAAAATAGTTTTTTTGTTTGTTTTTTTTTTTTTTAAGAAAAAAATGCAAACTGAGTACAAGACCGCTTTAAGTAAAGTTGCAGAAAATGTCAACCCAGAAATGGCCACTAAAACATGTCGAGATCAGTCAGATACGCATGTATATTTGTAGGATTCTGAGCAGTTGGACGTCTGGTGCATTCATGTGTTATGCCAACAGCGGGCTGTTTACACTCCTGTCCTTTGTACAGTGCAGTCTTTCACTGGTTCACTTTGAAGGGGCTTGCATAAACACTCCACTGGCAAAGGCCCATAGTTACCAGTGACCACAGAAGAGGCGCAGAGGTCGAAGGGGAAAGTGTGACTGACATTTTAAAGGATAATACTTGAAAATTAAGTGATGTCAAATGTATTCAAAGTCCTCAAAAATATATAGCATGTACATATTTGCAACAAATATTAAATTACAAAAGGTGATTCTATGACAATTATGAACTAAAACGATACAACATAATGTTGTTCAATAACAGCTGATTTTAGATTGAGCATGGATTAGAAATAAGAGCTGGGTTTAACTCAATAGTGTGGAAACACTGTGTGACTGGAGGTATTGCCACAAATTAATTTAATGTTCTGAACATATTTTTCTACAATAAGACTGATAAATGTTTGGCATAATTCCATAACATAATCACTATAATCACAAGAATACTGAATATCTCTACAATTTTATGTTTTAGAGTCAAGAATATTCCCAGTAAAGCCAAGCCATGAAATGACCTGTGTGCCCTCTGCTTCTCCAGCAGCTCCACGTCTCTCAAATATAAACGAACTCAACACCTGCCTGCCTCAAGTGTTGTGCTTTCTTACATCTCTGTTTAGACTTCTCCCTCTGTTCTGTAGGGCTGTGTAATGAGGCCCATGTTGTAATTGGGCCAGTCATGTTATTTTAGGGTTTGAAGTACCAAGCAATTACAAACTGTGCCATACTGTATTCCCCGAATAGGAAGAAAAGATGTTTCACAACATGTAGATAATTGTTACTGTGTTTTTGCAAGTGAGATTCAGATTTGCAGCATTGTGAAATACTCAGTGTGACTTCTGTGTCCGTTTTAGTACTTCCCAAAATGACCAGGGCATAGTTGAGCAAGCCTAAAACAACAAACAAAGAAAGAAAGAAATTTAAGTGTGGATAGTGATTGATTCAGCACAATGAAAGCATTACATAGAGGAAAACTACTACTGTACTCACGCGCTCACAACTAACCATGACAAAGCTTCTTTTCACAGAATATCTAGTGAATAGTTGTTAAACTATCTGAAAATGCATAATGATACTTGTGATTGTGGTGCAGCACTGTCTGGTTTATATTGAGACCGAGGGGTAGTGTCTACATGAATATTAGTTCTTGCAAAGTGTTTTCCCAAAGGTACTGTGGATACTATGTTTGTAAATGTAGACTAGACTAATTCTTCATGAGGTATAAATTAATGTCTGTTCTTGTGCATAAGGATACACATGGGACTATGTGCAGTGCACATACATGGAGTGGTTGTAAGTGGAAGCACAATGCAGCAATCTTATCAAGTCTGGCAAATGCGAAATAACACGTTGAGATGGTGGCAGAGTGGCTAGCACAAGAAAACTGCAGGATCGACTCCAAGGCTGGATCGGAACTTGAAAAATTTCAATTTCAACTTCCATTTTATATACATTTAAAATGAATTCAAGCAGATCTATAAGAACATAAGTTACATGCAAAATTTGTGTATGATCTAAACTGCAGGATTAAAGGGGAGGAATGAAATAAAAGTGTTATTGCATATTTGACAGTTTGATGTAAGCATGTAGAGAAGTCTGTCGTACATGCTGCGTCTTTGAGGTGTGGTGGTTAACCTGGGTTTGGACACTGCTGGACGTTTATCGGAACTGAAAGATCTGTCTCCTCTTCTGTCTCTCTGTCCACTTCCCCTTTCTGCCACTGACTCAGTCCAGCACTCAAGCACAATTACAAAGATTACCACATCGAAACTGTCGCACGCTGGTCCCTACATCACCAGTTTCAGTGGAAAATTTACAGAGAAACTTGCTTAGCTCTATAGCACGAGCTGGATGAAACAGGTCTTAGTGAGGAGTCATGTTATCAGACAGAGACAGCAGAAGAAGAAGCTGGTGAAGAAATGGAAAGAATGATCAAGCATTTATTGTGACATGTGAACAATCTGTGCACAAGGAAAAGGTGTTACTGCATATTTATAAAAGCAGCAAGAAAATTGCTCAGCAAGACAAATTGGCTTGAGCATAAATTAAAGTTTACACAAGAACAAAGTACAGACCAATATTATGACATGGTTAGTAAAAAACACAGCTAAAAATAAAACCTCTGCTTCTTGTTCTCAGTATTTGCAAATGTGGTGAAAGGAAAAATAGGCAACAATTTAAAATGCATCCTGTTAAGAAGTAATAAATACAATTTTCACTGCTTGCTCTCGTTAGAGGTTGCAGGTGACTGGAGCCTATCCCAGTGACTATGGGCCTTAGGCAGAGAAGTAGCCTTGGCAGGGGCCCACTTATCAGAGGGTTAACTGTTTACACTTCATATGTATTTTATTCAGCATTATTCAGCTGCTGTGGAGATGTAGAGATGATGCGTTCAATAAAAGTGTTTAATGAGTACAAATCCTACCTCTATTTGCACATGAAGTGTACCCATACCTAGCATCCTGTCTGTTGTGTCGACGTGAGCAGGGCCTACGCAATTCATTACCAGGACTTTGCTGATGCAAACACAGTGTAAAAATAAATAAATGAGGACGCAAGCACACAAGCAACTTTAGAGGGAAAAAACAGACAAAGGAGCTGCAATACTAAGACAACACGTCATAGACTTAAATGTAAAAATTAACTGTAAAGCATTGCAAACAATCATCATGTCAAGTAATTTAAACATTGTAATCTCCAAAAATCATCATGTAAATATTTCTGGGTTAAATGGTTTTATGAAATTTCCAACATTAGTATTGCACACATAAATTCGTAGTCCCGTAGTAAAATAAGCGACAGTGGAATGACTTTATTGTACGTAGCAGCCTCATGTTATTTTATGTATGTGTTTCTACTGTCACATGCTCAAGAGACTGATTTACTCACTTACAAACTTATGTATCACCGCAGGCAGACAGAATCTGGCATGCTTTGCTTTTTATAAAAAACTAATAAAAAAGGTTTATTTCAACATGACAGTATTCCTTCGTGACCAGAGAGACCATAGCTCTTTAAGATGAGGAAGGCCTTGTTTCAGTTCCTTCTCATAAAGCCACTCTTTACGACATACGCTGCTCTAGTCTTTGCTCTTTGCGTGGATCTGTAAGGGGTTATTAGGGTGGGGTGAGTGAATGCTGATGACTGCGGTTTACTCAGGAATTTCAGATCGTGCCTGGCTGAGAGTTCACTGTTGTTCTTTGGATCTGTGTAGAGGTTATAGACAGACACAAAGGTAGAGACGGCCAGGCCATAGCGACATGAATCACGGTTCCTCCTCCTCCCAAACCACTGTCAGTGTTGCAAGGCGTCGTCAGAGCAATGTGAGGATGAGTGGATGGAAGTGAGTCCAGATTGAACCGGACAAGCCTGGTTCTGGGTTTTGTTCATGTGACTGCATGCTAACTTCATGTTAAGTAATGCAAGCAGTTTTTGGCAGTTCTGTAACATCTAGGAAGCTTTGAATGACAAATAAAAATGTGTCAGTTTTCCTCACAAGTTGTTAGAGAATTGACAGCAAACATTTTCTTCTAGTGTAGTTGAGCATATATTGGATTTAAAGGACTTAATTTTTAGAAAACAAGTATGTGTGCAAAGTTTACAGCAAAACCATGTCTGGCAAATCTTCTGAAAGTTGTGAAAAGTGCTTAAAAACAAATTACAATATCTAACTTGTTTAACATGAATTAGTTTTACAAGTATTTGTGAAACAGTAAAAGTTGGTATGGTACAATAAAGGCAGAGCTGGACAATATACCAAATTTTAGATCATATCTGATATCAAGTATATTGTTTAGGGTAAAAATTGCTTTGAAAAAATATATATATTAAAACTACAAACTAAAAATGTCTACTGAAAATATGGGTAGAAATATAGGTAGAAACAGACATTTTCTTTCGTTTTAATTTTCACACTCACTCAATGATGTGTTAACAACAAAATTTGTATTAGAAATTGAACTGTATTTTGTTTTTAACAAAACTTGTTTACCTGCATTTTTTTTCTTTGCATATCTGGAAAGAACATGTAAACCTATGAGCATGTGGTCTTGTGAGTGCAGTTTGGGTCAGATTTTGTGTCAGACCATTGAGTCTCTGCTTTTGAAAAGTTAGTTTTAGTCGACTAATCGATCACTAGGTCTTACATTAACTTATTTAAGGAAATCTTTGGTGAACTACTGCTCTATTTGTCTGATTTTAAATGTTCTAGTTGGATTGACATAATATTGTTGGTTGACATAATTTTGTAATTGAAATACCAAAAAATATCCATTTTGTCAGTATGACACAGTCCTAAGTGCAGGTATAGCATCATTAACAATAATAAAAAAAAGAAAAAAAAAAAAAAAAAGAAAGAAAGAAAGACATTTTATTCACTGGAAGAATTTAGGCCAAATGCCCTTCAAAACTAAATTATTTTATCTACTCAAGTCTGGAATAAGCATGCCATGTTTATCATCTAAAAGAGACATAAAGTAGCTCTTAGTCATTTCCTTAAGATGTTTTTATAGCCAGGTCATTATAAACATGTTGTCTATCTTTCGTAAATAGCTTAGCTCATTAGTTTACAGATTAGTGCATTTTTACACGGACATCACATTTGACTCCAGAACTCAGCAGACAGACGTAGTAGTTGACTGAATTCTTCTAAGTGCATACTAAAGTCCTGTCAACTAATGTAAGCATGTTGTTTTAGAGTCTTGATCCTCTAAATGGGGCATAATGAGGGGGTGAAATGTTTTACTGCAGGCTCCAGGCACGGACGACACAGTGGCTCCACAACCTCAAGGGCCTCAGCTCTGCTCCTCAGTCTGTGTCACTCACCACGCAGCCCTGTCCCGACCGCCTTATAAATACTTTTAATCACAGCGGGGGAACGTGGACTGGCATGCACAGACTTAAAATGGAACAGAAATGCAGAAGAGAAAACTCAACACACAAACAATAGAACACTTTTACATAAAACATGTTTAGGGGTTTTCACAAATTGTGATACGTATCAACATCTAGATCCTCACAAAGGCACAGGTCCAAAATCAAGACACATATTTTTTCTTGATCTTGATCGTCTTGATCCTTTATTTCTAATCTATAATTCTTGACCAAGTTATATGCTATATATGTATGGTTTATTAAGGCTTAGCAACAACTTAATTGCCCCAAGCACTACTCCCTCAACTCTAAATCCTAACCTCAGGCTCCTTAAGTAAGTAAGTAGTAGTTACTAAGTAATTAGTTACTAAGCCTTAAAGGCACGCTAATATGTGAAACCCAATTTTCTGAGTTTTTTACAACATTTAGTCGTGCATTTAATGCTTGAGTGTTCAGAAAAATAATGGTGATTGATTACTCAAAAAAAAAAATGATTGTAGTATTTAAATTGTCATGTAGCTACTTTCCAGCAATAAAGCGAGTAAGTAAAAATCTGTTGCATATTAAATCTTAGAGGGAGGATGCAGGACCTATCAGTCCTGGACTTTTACAAAGAAAGCCAATAAACCGGTTTTATTTCTAAGCCTTTTAGATTAGCTTTATGATTTATAATGAACACAGTGTAAAATAATAATCTGCGTATGTTATAGTTTATTACTAAATGTGTGGAAAAAACACAATATGTCTCCTTTAATAAACTTCTGCATCATTTTTTATTACTTGTTCTGAATAATTAAATCTTTATTCATGCTTTAATAAGGCTTTACTAAGGCTAATTAAATTCTATTTATTATAGAGTGGTATCAAAATTAGACATCAACTGACAATGACACTAGTAATGAAAATAGATACTATCTAAATCTGTAGAAAATGGTTAAGAAGGACGATCACCAGTACAAATATATGGCCATATTGTATCTGTATTTTGGTGAAGAAAATGACACAACTATGAAAATCTATCACTACCTTAGAGTTTAAGTTTGACATTTTAGTATTTTACATTTTAGTAACACTGTTGACTACAAACAAAACATAAAAAGCGTGTATGGGTTGGATGGGTTCAACTCAAGGCCCAAGAAAAATATATATGTATAGGGGCTTAAGGAAAGATTTCTAAGCTGTCGGAACAACCCCTGGCTGATTGTTGGACAAGACAGAACTTGGAGAGGAGATCGACACAAAAATACCTATGAATAAGAATAGAATTATGTCTGCCGAACAAGAGTGCCATTGTTGAAGAAAAGCAGAGATTACCAGCAAGCTGGAGATCTCTTCCTCTCAATCCAGCCTGAATGTGTCTTTGCTGTAAATCAGCAGTGCTTCCTTTCCTGTGAGCTTATAAAAGGCCCAATAAAAGAAGAGTGTGACAATGGGGAGCAGAAAAATAGACTGGCAGATTGTGATGGAGCAGTGAACAGTGGGCATTTCTATACAGCCTGTAGCTAGCTGTGGTCTTCAGCATCGGGAGGTACAACAATGAGTTAAACTTGACGTGATCCTTGTACGTGAAGAGGTTTGGAGAGGTGCTTGAGTTGGTGACACAGTGGAGGGGGACCAAGGGTTTAAGAGCACACAGGAAGAAGAGATGATGCAGACAGGAAGAGCGGAGCAGACGGCGATTTGCAAAAGTGTGTTTAGAGGAGACAGACCCCTGTGTCGCAACAACAAAGTCATGGGTCAGCGGCACGGCTAATGAGGGTCACACAGGGCAACCAGACCAACAAGGAGATAACCAAGAGCTCCTAAATCTCTGGATGTGCAACACAAGTTCACAACAATGTACTAGTTAAATAAGGCTGTGACTGTGGTTGTTCTATTGCAATTGTGGTACATTTGTGACAACATTTAAATAATACAATTCTGATAAAAAGAGAAACTGCGTATACAAATCTAAACTACTGGCAGTACAACAATAACAGAATATGCATAGTTTATATAGCATATAACAGAATAGGGTGTTGTATATGTTGGAAATTATGACACTTCAATAAGTGAAGTTTTTCAATTTGCTAATTGCGACTATTCATATTAGTACTGTGTGTGTTTTATTTCAATCACACTACTGTTGTAGCTTTATACTTTATTAGTTTGTGACAAAGACAGTTGGTATCTACAATGTTTAAAAATAACTTTTTTATCAAGAAACCTGTGATCATAGAGAAATACCAACATGCTACTAACACGTTAGAATGTCAACCACTAAGAGAGTCTTAAAAAGTGTTCCATAAGTGTGATTGCATTCACACAAAAGTGGAATTTAACACTGAACTAAAAGTGAACTAAAAACTGAACAAAAACTGAACTAAAAGTGTACCAAACTACTATGTCCGAATTATTCTGAGCTCAAAGCAAGACCAAATCAGGACAATTGCAAAAGCACCAGTGAGACTCATTTCCTTCTATCTTTGCTAAATAGCATAACCTTTCCAAAGGTCAAACATTTGATTCCAATGCTCCAGATAAAAAAAAACTGTAAATAAAAAGCTTTTATGTCAACATTTGAGACAAAAGTGTATCCAAACAATTTTTTGTGTGCATGTATAAAAATCCCAAACATTGGCTTTGGAATAATCACCACCAGTGACTGTAGTGTATTTATAATTGAGCTTGAGTCTTAGTAGTATTTAAAGCTCACAGCAGGTCATTGTGTCGTGAGAATAGCCACTGTGTCTCTTGGTTCTCCGTGTGGTAGTAGTCCATACTCCACAGTCACAAAGGCACAAGTGGGAGAGAGGATGTCTGTCCCGGCCCAAGCATGACATCAGCCAGTTGGCAGAAGAGGTGTGTGAGCAGGTGCTGTATGGAAGGGGGTGGGGTGGGGGGGCAGGACAGGGAGAGGATGGAGGTGTGGGACAGAAGAGAAGAGTCTGAGCCAAGATGAGTGTCCAAGTGATGCTATTTATAGACCTCCATTTTACTCAGACCTGATCACTGCTATGTATTAGAGTGCTATTTCCTCTACTCTCATATCCAACAGGAGGTAGGGACACATTAGATGCAAATTATGAGGCTAAGGTCTATTTTTTCCTGGAGCTCTCTTTTTACTTGTTTCTCTTTATCTTTGTGTTTTTATGGCTGGACATAGAGACTAGTTTAGTTATCCTATAAAGACTATAAAAACTACAAAATGCCAACTACACCTAGGGGGTTGCATTAGAAAAGCAAGATCCAGGTGGCTAAACTAATTTTTTTTTATTCCGAAATTATCAATTAGGCAGAAAAATCTGCATGTACTGCATAAGATAAGTGATTAGATTTACTTGGTGGGGTTTTTAGTTGTAACAGATATAAAATGGTCCCTGAAAGAGAACAGGTAAAACACAGCAGAGCGCTTGTGTATAGCTTCAGGTTTAACATGGCCTCAGCTGAAAGCCAACCATTGTCTGTAGAAGCTTAGTACAATGTCACTTTATTAGGTACAAGGTACATCTTATGTAGCCATGTGTGTAATGCATGGTAACAGTAGCAGCATGAATGTACAGCACAGTCCACAGCGGCAGTCTGGATAGCAACATTGTAATGACTTGTAATGTCCCTGGGCCTTGACTTGTCTCGTCGTTATCTGCTCAGGCTGCTATTGTTTAACTGTCACATCGTAGGACACGAGGTAGTTTTGAACATTACTTGTAGATGTTGCTTTGTGTGTGTGGAATCATTTAATTTGTTTAAGTTTACTACTAAATGGTTTTTGGTCTTTCATTGAATGTACTTAGGTTATGTACATAAACGTTGTATAAAAAGTTTAAAACTGGGCTGCTTTTTTGTCTATGTAATTTAGAACAATATAAAAGCAATACCAGTGTTCACTTTATTCTTCCAATGAAGAAAAGTTGAAAGCAGAAATCTGTGGGACAATAATAGTTTAAATTTGTTGTCAGAGAAAGCAAAAGTTGTTCAGCCACCCAAAAATGAGAGCATGCTAATAATAACAATATGCCAAAGGTTGTGTCACTGATAAGAACTAGTTAGATATTGCAGTTTTAAAAACACAATACCTCCTTTTGTGATTTGAAATTCCTAAATTTCAAAGTTATCAACACAAAATGTAAAAATACAGAGATAAAATGTTTTTGCTGTATTACGTCATGAGCTTGATAAAGTTGAGATCTGATTCACTCATATGCTTTTACAGCTTAATGATTATTATTTATACATGTTCAAATGAATGTCAAAAACAAATGAAGACTTACAAAATGGTCAGTGTTTATGAACTCCTATTTAGGAAATGTCCTTGGCTTTTCTGTTGTTTTCGCGGTGAATCCCAGAGTCTGCCCACACAGGCAAGCCCCGCAGAGACCTTCTGTTCCTCAGCACAGGACACACAAGATCTCTGACAACACACACAGCTTCACGTATGGGCAGAACAATAGATACTGTATTTAAATCATTGTGAAAAATGAGACTTACATATCTGATATTCAATTCTGTAATACTGTATAATAAAACATATTACTGGGAGGTACTAAATGTAGCTATAAAGCACATCACTGAGGAGCAAAATTAGGGCCCGAACACTGTTTTAATTCATAAGTAATATGAATTAAAACAGTGTTTATGAATTAAAACAAATTTATGTTTATAAATAAATGAAGCAGTATCTGCCTCTCTGTAGATATATAAAATACATTATGCATGCCTTTTAAGTTAATTGGAGTTTGAAAACTGAGTGAAACGTTCTTTGTCTGTGGACTTTGCATTTAATAGGTCACTGGCTAGACTGTATCCCACCTTAAGACCACAGTTATACGGTATACATTTGTGCTTAAGTGATTTACTATACTTACCTGTATTTTTTCAGAAATGAAACACTGTTCTATTGATAATGTTCTCTTTTTATGCATGTTGAGTTTTATTTGCTACAAAATGGGGACAAGGGGACTTGTGGCGGCTATAGCAGACACTGACACAAGCTAAAACATTTGGTCTTGTGTGTTTTATGGAGCCACAGAGAGAGTAGTACATATGGATGATTCCCATTACAGCCAATCTCTCTATTCTGTGCTGTGCTAATGTCCGTGAAACCACATGTCACTGTGGATGGGAGCGAGTCTATGGTCCAGAGGCCAGGCCCAGAGCCAAACCAGACCTCAGCAGTCCAACTATACCCTGCCATACTAGGTTTCATCTGAAGAAATCAAATGGTACCACCTATCCTTGAAATTGAACTAGTTTGTGTCTGAGAGTTACAGTATATCATAAGATCAAATTAAGCCCAACATTCAATGATAGGACTAATGTTAATAAAAGTGACAATGTGTACATGTTTGACAGCAAAGATGGAGCAGTCACTTTACAAACCTTCATGATACATTTCGCTTCCCAACAATATGAACATAGGTACATATACGTACCTACATTTAAAGTGAATGAGAACGTTTCTAGACCTGGTGGCATCTATTTTTTCCTTTTTTTTCCTTGAGTATCATCACTGAATATGGACATGTCTATTAGATGAAGAGCTTTGTCTAAGCAGTGACTTAGTGTATGATCTCAATACATTCGAGTGTAGGGTATAAGATTTATTGTTATATAGGTCCAAGAATTTGTTTGTACTTGTATTAAAATGATGAATTGTGAAGTGAAGGGTGTAACTTCTGTGTTAAAGGTGTGCTAATTTGTTCTTCTGAATTTGTAAATTCACTTTTCCTCAAGAGACTTTATTGTGAAAGCACTTTGGGATGAGAACTGATTGTTCTCATCAAGGTGGTAAGACTTTGCCGAAACCCATGCATGTGAAAACTAGAGGGTTTGTGAGAGCAAGAGATGAGTTGAGTTAGAAATGTTTAAAATCTTTTTTTCCAGGCACACAATTAGGCACACAAGAACTTTTGTACTTTATTTATTTAAAAACTTTATTTAACTTATGTACAAGAACTTTATTGTGACAATGTCTGGTGTTTTACATTGTGAGATTCTAGTACAAGGGTTAGAACACTAAGCAATCTGCTCTATTCCAAAAAATGTTTCCTTTCACTCACACATCAAGTCACAGGCAAGATAAACAGACACTCATTACCAAGCCTCTTAGATTGTAATCACGAGTTTTAGATAATGTTGTTTAAAAACACTTCTCTCTTTACTGGCTTTAACACAGTCAAGATGATCACATCATAAAACTGTTATCTCTGCACCCACCCTTGTTTTCCCTCTGTACACTGATAACTCATGTGCCTCACCTTTGCCCTAATATAGATTTGACTTGTTCAGAGGATTTGGGAGCCCCCCTGCTGGATTCCTTTTCAACACTTTCTTAAGTTTCTTTGCTACTTTTTCAAGTTTTCTCTCCATACAAGCAGCTTGGCAAAGTCCAGGTTTACTGTGCTACTATCGTCTGTGGACTTTGGAAGCTGCAGAGATGAGGGCCCGCTGAGCACTTGCACATAAAAAGTCACACTTGAATCACAAGCTGGTATGGCTGTAGGCTATTGCAGGGTTATAAAGCGATGCCGAGAAAATGCAGGAGGAAATGACAGGCTGTGTCTTACATCTGCTACTCAAATCAAGACTCTGGCACGTTAAACTTTTGTTTGACTGAAACTCCCTCTTTTCAAAACAGAAGAGAGGAGATGCATACTCCTGTTTCATTTGTAAGTGGTTGTCAGTAAAAATAAATATGTTGCAATCTGTGAAATTAACTGTACAATGAATCATGTTTCAGTGTATTTGACTGTCAAAGCAAAAATCTCCAGTAAAAATTAGTTAAATTAGGGAGGAAAGAGTCTCTATTTCAACACTGACGATAGCGAATGTCGGTGAAAATACTGATTTGCTTCTTGTAATACAAATCTACTTAATTTTCTCCTAAAGAAAATTGATAACAGAACATCACTTATCTAAATTTTTACCCATGTTTTATCCCATCATTAGTTCGCCAAAGTTTTATTTGGATTGGGTCCTGCATGTTATGTTAATCTAAAACAATTGTGCAGCTGTTGACTGAGTGCTCAGAAAATTCCACTTTTCCCCACCCACTTGTCGAAATTTACGCACAATGACTGAAATGGGTATTCAGTAAAATATGTAAAGTTCAAAGTATCAAGAAGCCACTTCACAAAAATAAGTAATAAGTAATTTTGTATACATTGCTTGTTAAAGTTAAATTTTGAAGGGGCGATTGCTTTTGAAATGGTTATTATATCTAAGCCATTTAAGATCAATTTTGTGTTTCACAATGAACAACAATAAAATTAAGGTTCTATTTATACTAAAAACAATGGGTCTTCTTTCAACTGTGTACTATTAATCTTTTGCAACTCATCATCAGTTGCGTAATCCTTAAATAAGTCTATTTTTAGAGCAGTTCTGCAAAAACCCATTTTATATTGTAATAACTAGGCCAAGAGTGGTTCACTTTGGAGCTGTTGGGCCTGGTCAAGGTTAATAGTAAAGCTCCATGATCCAAGGAGACAGTGCTCTGTTATGCGAGGAGTGGGAAAATATAAATGACATTAAACTATAAATGAATTACACTTTTTAAGAACAAAAAAGAAATCCCAAATTTGCCATGCATAAACTTTTGCACAGTGTCAAGTAGGCATGCTGTGGGTATCGACCCCTGGGTGGGCCATCACTGCTACTCCACCTTCTGCATTTGTGGTTTACCTCTGTGGAAAATTCACTGTGCAGTTGGCACAAAATGGCTCCCAGATGCACAGCTTGGCATAGGTGAAAGTTGTAAAAGTTTGCTTAAGTCTTTCCCAAAGCATGTCTGTATTGATCCTAACAATCTGCAGCAGACCTTTGATTTTTGCGTCTGTATCTATCTGTGGTGAAAGTGCTTTTGATTAATTTAAAAAACAATCAATGTGCTAAGCTTTTGAAAGGTCCAAAACCACAGTTTGATTACACAGTCTAGATGCGAGTGAGATTCTTCTGCTGCTGACTCCTTCCTCATTCTTTACTCACCTCATTGGCCACAGCTTACACCCAGTTAGCCTCCAACATAAACAAACATAGTGAATAAAAATCACTACACCCAAGTTGCTCTTATAGGATATTATAGGCATGAATCTAGCAGCCACAGGCCCATGGTACTTATCTAGAGATCAGGACTAAGGCAGATATGTTATTAGAGGTCCCTCCCAGACGTGATGTCACTCTGCTCAGAAGAAGAGTCTTTATGATCAGTGACGTCAACAGATTTCATTCTGCACAGACCTAAATTCATCAGCCTACAGTGACAGAGAATATTCGTTTAACTTCTTTATTGTAAAGTAGTAGCATCAGCAGATAAGTAACACCAGACATATAAGAATATTGTTTTTGTAGTGGTTTTTAAAAGTAAAGGTAATTAATACTGTATCTATTACATAATTTACTCTAATAAGATTTGATGTACTTCTCCCACAGTGTAAAATATATTTTCTTCTACAGCAGCTACAGCAAGTAGCTCTAAAAACTAAGCTGGATAATTATGGGTTGTGTGTATAAATGTGAATATGTGTGTGTGCTGTGTGGTAAGGAAAAGGGGAAAAAGTAATTTTTACAGTGAATTCCAGCTTGATAACTAAAACCAGCTGCCCTGTCTCTTAAGTCTTCACAAACAAATTCAGTTTAGCACATACTACTTGCAGGCAAAAATTACATTAATTTTTCTCCATTCGTGGGCAAAGTATGCAGCTATTAAACTGCAAGTTTAAGTTCACTACGACTATCAGATCTATTAATGCTTTTTGTTTTTATTTTATTTATTTATTTATGGAGACACCACTCCTAAGCATGTTTTATCTGAACATGTTTTTATCTAAAGGAGCAAAGTTAGCTAACAACACCCACAGTTATCGGTCTGAGGCAAAAACGAAACATGTGAGTTGTGAACACACTCAATGTAAATGGAGGATAGCCCAGGTTGGGAGACTCCCATGTTGCTTTATCAGTATTATGTTACGGCCTTATGCACTTCAACCTCCAACATGCACAGACAACTGACATCCCCACTGGGCCGCCTCTGTGACCCCATGGCCCCAGGCGACCTCTGCTTCTGGCAGTGTTTAAAAAGAGTCTATGGCACAAAGTGAATATGTCCAAGTATACCAAAGGCATACAATATCGCAGTGATGCTAATCTCCTCTCAGAAACATGGCAGCTATGTTGAGCCTGTCCATTACAGAGTCACTCTAGTACATAGTACGTATGGACAAGAAGTCATGCCAACAGCAGATACAACAGCAGAACATTAGGTTATGTAATAAGTGGGGATCAAAACCATTGAAAGATTTATACTGTAAGATTTGAATAATGGGTTATGTGAATGACAGAAGATAATTTATTGTTTACATAGACCACTGTAAACTACCATTTAACAAGAACAGAATTTTATTTTAAAGAAACAGAAAATTTCCAGGCTGCCCTATACTGAGGCAATGAAAAGAACCATTTCTCTCTACCTACAGATCAATGGGCTCCCATTCAATTAGAAAGTCTGAAACCATTAGCACCCAGCTAATGACTTGATTCTGGGGAGCTGAGGAGCGCTGGCCTCGGGGTAGAGCAGGGTGATGGGTGGGGGCCAGAACACATCCAGGCTGGGTGGGGGATTTCTTTAACTGCATTCATTATGACTGCATTACACTTCTTTAGTATCTTATCAGCCAAGTAGAAGGCTATACACATAGAGCAGGCCACAGTGGGCTAATAGTCCCCAAAGACTAGTTTCAGCAAATGCTGCAGTCACACTTCCCTTATTACACTTACAACTTTTGCCTCTGACTTTTGGCCAATTTGGTTATGTTTCACATTACTGAAAAAGTTTAAAAGAGAAAGGGCAAGCTACATGGTAGGGTTGTATTTTATTGTTTTCATTTCATTGTCCATACGATGAGTATAACCTCTCTATCAACTTCCAAAGCATCAGAGTGACTCTTTAACGTAAGTTCCTATGCAGTATATTTGTGATACGCATAGGCTGACTCAGGTATCAAAGGAAGTATATTTTATATTACACATCACAGACGCAGTTCAGAAAGTTAGATATATAATAGAACAAATTTAGAAAGATGAGTTAATGTAATTTAAAAATGTAATTTGAGTCTAAAAAGATATATATTTACAAAAAACTACTGAAACAAACAAATTTAAACAGAATTTTGAATGGTTTTAGAAATGTTATTTATTGCAAACTTCTATTTCATTCTGCTTTTATTAGGCACAAAGATGAGAGTGTATTTAAAAAGTAGCAAGTTACCAACTTTGTTTGGATTTGCATTAAAAAACATTGATATCTGAATATTCTGTATGCTCTAGGCTTTTCTTTTCTTTCATCATTTGGATCAGGCAGATTGATAGGGTTTGTCCTGGTCACTTTGAGTCTCTTGGTTTGGTTTAGTCATGGTTCTGTTTTTGCTACGTGCTTGCTTTTATTTCTTTACATTTGTTGTCACAACTTCCTACTTATAAAAAAAACACAAACTTCTCACCAAACGGTGCCAGAAACAATAACTGTACTAATGTAATATAATAGCATTGAAAGACACAATGAGGCACAACGTGACAAAGAAAGAACAAAAGAAAAAAGCAAGACGGCAATTAGCAGCAAGTGGGCACGTAGCCAGGCAGACGGAGAACGGGCCGGTTTACAGGTAGAACCCATGTGGCTCGCTGCAAGTACAGGACGCCATGCTCCCAGTCCATATCCTGTGTCTTAATAACGCGTGCTGAGGCCTCGGGGGAATGGCAGTTTTAATGTGAGGCGGTCTGCCACTGGTAAACACATGCTGGAAACTCTGCTGGCAAGGAATTAGGTCATTTGTGATAAGAGCCAAAGCTCCTTGAAATCTTTTCTGACTGCGTGTTATAGGCCCAAACACTTGAATGCAACACGATTGTTTACAGTAACTCACGTTTGGGTTAGATTAGTGCAAAGATATGGACTGAGGAATTGTGAACATCTTGCCAAGAGTTTATAATAAAACAGTAATCTATTTCACGGTGTAACAATAACTTTAGATTCATTTGATGCACAGAATTAAAACAAAACTTGGCAATATGGCATAACATTTTGCAATAACAATAAACTGACCATATACAGTACATGAGGTTTCTCAACAATTGTTTTTATCATCTTTGGACAAGCTAATTAAGCTTTACCTGTCACGTCTCATTTCAATATTAATGTTTTTAGCCTCTGTAGAGCTTCCCGTTTTGTTTTTAAAGCCAGCAGATTAACAATGTTTCTACCTTTCTTACAAGTGAGAGGAAAATCAGATGTAATCCACGTGCAATTCTGCCACAATATATTAAATTTCTACTTTTCCAATTGCAAAACAATAAGAAATTGCTCATCATTACATAAGCACAGAGTTTAATTAAAAAGAGTCAAGTTCAGCAAGTACATGGTTCTCAGCAGGACCCATGTCATGTATATCGCAGAAAAACGAACTCATTTTACCTTCCTAAACATATTTACTCATCTGTTTGTCTGGTACAATATCTTGTATTTCAGTTCAAGTTGAAAGCCCTGAGCACTTCAAACATAAGATAAAGCACATTTCTGGCTGTAGCGACTCTGTCTTTCATGCTTCAGCTTTTGTTAGCGAGTCCAGCAAAGCCATCAGGCATATAATAATATTAAATTTCACATAATCATTTGTACGCAGCGAATGAGCCGTGACACAAGCCGCATGAGGTAAGCAGTTGGCCTGGTGCAAAGGTACAGCTGAGGTTAAACGAAAATGCAGTCCTATGTGTCATTACACTGCAAAAACATTTGTCATGATTTTGCTCACTGCGGGGAAGATCAAGTGTTAACATAATCTCTTCTGCAGGCTTTCAAAGGGTCTGTCATTATTAAAAGTGGAGTGCATGATGATGAGAAGAGAAGAAGGATCTGTCATTGTTGAAATTGCCATGTGGTCAACCAAAGACGCTTCCGGTTCAATTGCTCTGGTCTGGCTAGCTTTATCCACACAATGTTAGGAAAAAGTTAGCCCTCTTTTTCCAAACTTGCTTAGAGTATGTCAAGGGGTTCATGGAGGGCACAAGGAAGTAGAAAAGAGGTGTGGATGGTTTGAGGATGGGCAGAGCACGTTTTTTGCCCTAAGAAGTTGGACAGAGGGAGGATTTTGTCTCTGGTTTATTCTATGAGAGCTGCTCCATCTGTACAAAGCAGAGCGTGCCAGAATGTCAACTCCCACCATCCAGAGCGGCCCAGAAACTTAACCCCTTCATTACCAGTGAATAAGTACTGTAAATCCAAGAGCGTGGAGATGTTGGGACGCAGAAGAGAGAAAGGGATGAGTGTTGAAAGAGGTGGCGGGTTGGAACACTTAGAAGAAAGGTTTTTGGGTCGTTCTGCTCAGCGGCTGTAATGACAGTGCAGTGGAGACAGAGGTTATGTAAGTGTGAGCTGCAATCACACTCCACGCCAGTTAGACGTGACTCAGCTGGCCCAGCGCTGGCTGCAGTCTGTGTGTGTGTGCACAATGGAAGGACTGTGCAAAGAAAAGTATTAAGCCAGTGTTATCTCTCATCTGATCAGTGTTAATAATATTTGTATGTGTCTAACTATAAACTTCAGTGTTTATAGTCAGGCAGCACACAGCAGTCTGAAAAGTTAGATACGTAAGGTTTAAGTAAGTTCTCCACAGTAAAATTACTCCTTTAAATCAGTTTTGTTGTACAATTAAAATGAACACTTTCTACAAGATAAGCTTTACTCAAGAATTTGCAAAATAACTATTTACTTTACCTCTGCCCCTTAACTTTCCCAGCCGGCCCCATGGCACAGCACTGACATTTTTCCACATGATATAAACTCATCCACTTTGAGCTCTACAGCGCCCTCTTTTGTCCTCCTAGGGACCTTCAGCATCCAGTGTCTCTTTAAAGTTTTGCTCTTCTTTTGCCAAGGGGGCAGGATTGTACTCTGAGTCACTGGGCTGTCCCTGGCACAGACACACACTTGCACACACACACGCGCGCACACATAAGCGCTAGTCGGCCATGTTTATGAGAGCTGCTGGCCCTCTGCCTGGTCCTCAGAGCTCCACAGCCCCAGAACTGGATCACTTAACCCTTCAGGGGCTCACACTGCTCCAGTTTAAAGCCCAACACAAGCGCTGGCTCAGGACTGCAAAGACCAACTTGTTGTGTTTAGACTACTGCATGTATTATAAAAGGGCAAAGACAAACTGCCACCGAGTTCAGCAGTAGTTGGCAGCTTTATAAAACGGCCTGTTGCTTTAAGAATTTGGCACAGACAAGTTTAACTCTTTACACTGGCTACATGAGGTGGACAACACCGAAAAGCTATTATACAGATTTATGATGTGAAAGTCAAATATTTATACAATGATTTCAACTACAACTCAGCTACTACATGTACTATCACCTTCAACCAGCTTTTAAGACAGAAGTTTTGTGTAATGCATTACAAACAAATGCCTTGAATATGTGTAGATCTAAATAAAGTAGTAACTTTGGAAAAAAAATCAATAGCCTTAAGACTTTTTGTAAACTTGTTCACTTATTTTATTTCACAGCTTTCTTGTCTGGAGCACTACACAGACAGAGCATGTTTTGTGCACATCTTTTCACGCGGCGTAAGAGACAGTCAATATTTGAGCTGTGATGTCAGAGTGTGCGCCACAACCACGCTTCAAGGTGCTGAACAAACAACAAACTGTGTGTGAATGCGTAGTGACACATATGAGCTGTCAGAAAGAAGTCCTCAAGGAAAACAGTATTATTATAATAGTATTTGGACTGGACATGCTGTATGATTCAGGAACACTTAGAGGTCAGGGTTCCTGAACAGTTTGGAAAAATGTAAATTCTAGTAACTCAATTCGATAGATTATACAAGTGAGCAGTGCCGTAATCTTTAATAAATCAATGCTTGATTAAAATAAAGTAGGTCATGATTTCTCTTTTGTTTGAAAAAGAAAAATAGCTTTTGAATGTTTCTAATCTATGCAGAGAATAATTGATTAGAATAATCCTCCTAAGTCGCATGCATTGTGAACAGAGTAGAGGTTAACACAGATTCACTCTAATGCGTGTTCCTTATAAAACATACACAATTTTAAATGTTGTCCTTCTTTCAGACGAATGGCTGCCAGTGCCAACAAAGGAAAAGCAAAGTCAGAAGCCTAATCAGGAAGTGTAAGATGTGAATCTGAAAACTTATTTAATTTAATAAAATAAAAAAGTATTTTATTTTTTAAAATTGGGGTCATATATCAAGTAAGGGCCATGGTGAGAAATAAAATGAATAACACCTTGACATGGCTGGAGAAAAGATGTGAGGGCCGCTTGGAGCAGCACTAAAGTGTGTAAAGTGTGATGGCGCCATGACAGATGGACTGACCTTATCTGCAGCAGTGACTATGTGAACGGCGGGGCACCTCTTCGTGTCAGTATTCTCTCCCGGATAGATCCCCACGGTGCTATAGTCGTACCAATAAGCATGTCAGCTGGGAGCCAAGGCCATTGCCCTCTAGCCTGTACCAGAGGGTAACCTTTGGAATCATCCTCCCAAGGGTCCTAAGTAATAATAGTATATGGTTATAATGCTATGGAAATGATAGGCCAGCACAGAATTAAACAGCAGTCAAATGTACAGTGAAGTCCAAAATTATTCATTATTCATATGTCTGCCCTAGAAAATGAATCAAACATCGGTAAAGGAATGCTATTTGCATGTGAAATAAAGAAAGAAAGAGCATCAGCATCTATGCAATATAAATTATATAAATATACTGTAAATATTTTTTTAGAATATAAAAATAATAGTGATGAGGCTAAAGCAAAGCTAAGCAGCAAATTATTATTATTTTGTCACTAAACTGTGCAATGCTTAAACAGTCATTTTTGGCCATTGTAGCACAAACAGAGAGAATTAGAAGTTTTCATGTCAAAATAGTCCCAAGCTTGAGTGCGCCGTACAGTGGCCTGTGTCATTTTTAGTAAAGTTGTGACATCAGTGTGGATTGCCTGCCCAGTCACACTGCTCCTTTCAACCCTTCTTCTGTGCTCTTTTATCATTGCCTGTTTAAGATTTTTGTTTGAAATATATTTGTGGGTAGAGTTTAGGAGTTAAACATCAGTTTAACCAAGCCTTAAGGAGGAATAGGGAGGAGTTTAGCTTCAACTTTTTAAATGTTTTAGTAAGACTCCTGGCAGCACCTGAGCATACAGCAGCCAAGTCCACACAGCATACATGTACACACAGTTTAAATATGGCTGCTGAGAAGTGCTCTGTGTTAATGACTCTCCCAGGCGCACTGCAGAAGACGTTAAAACTGGAGCTGTGATTTACAGGAGGGGGATGCAAGCCGGGACATGACCCAAAGATCCAACTCTGAGCCACGGACCGCCATATTCTGGGAGAGAGATTTAATAACCACTATTGGTAGAGAAAGGCTTCTGTGCAGAAGCAGCTGCTTTGATTTTCAAAATATGGGTAGAGAGGTCAAAAAGTGTTCTTAAGTAAAACTACAGCATATAAGTAAACATCAATATATGATACACTTTTTTGTTGCTAATGCAATTTAAAATTGGGGTGACTTTTATCTTTATTTTGCAAGTTGTTCATAAAAATAAAGGTGTGTCTTGCCCCAGGACACAACAGAAGAGTGTTACACATATCACCACCTGTTACACAGTGAACATCTCTATCCGAGTTCCTGTTTAGAGGTGCAGTTTGGGTTTTGTTGTAAACTGCTAATTGCTATGTAATGAAAATTTTTCTTCACTATAAAAAAAAAAGACTGACCAATTAAACCACTAGACATATTAGATAATATTATCCACTCTCTCAATTAGAAAAGCCTTTTTCATATAAACAATTGAATAACTCAGTCAATTAAGGCCTCATTATCAGGTCGCACATTTGCATGTTCAGTGTAGTTTTATAGCCGACTCTGTATTATTGTCTCGAATCATATACTAATAAATACATTCCAATTCTCTTTATACAGGCCATTGAGTTGCATTACAGTCACACATCAATCATATCCCCGTCACTCTGCCCCCATTAAACTCTAACAATGTTTGTGCTTGTACAGCTTGGCTCCCAGTGAAAACAAAAACATACGTCCTCATTTGCCCACCACAATCTCATTACGGACACGCAAACAAGTCATTTTTAATCCCACAATTACCCCAGAAAGGAGAAGGAAGAGATCTGTGAAGCCATCCATCACAAGTTTGTGGCCTGTAATCCCTGTAAAAAACGTCACCACAGCGTCGCTTCAGACAACCTGCGGTCAACAAGATGAAAGTAAAACAAAGAACCATCGAAGGTACAAGCGGCAATTGTATAAGAGAAGATACTGTTACATAACAGCATATCAGTTTGCAACAAAAATGATTCAAGTAAAATTGACTGAATGCTTTGCGACAGCAGACTATAAGGAGTTATAAGTACTTGATGATTGTGACAGAAATGCACAGCAATTAAAAGACAATTAATGTACTTGTGTCAGACCCAAGCCAGACAATATACTAAAGCAAAGTATCATTCAAGTACATTCACAGACCTAAGAGGGAAAATATAATTATTGGTATTATTATTTCAAGCCCTCCGATGAAACAACTGTTGGTACAAGGCCGTGATGCTGTTATAGTAGTAATGAAACATTGATATGGCCAGCCCATATCTCATCTTTATGTTTTGCTGTGGAAGATACAGGATAAATAAAACAAAGGGAAAAACTACCAAAAGTACCGTAACTTTATATCAGTAATTACAATAAAATCTATAAATACAACTGCTACTGCTCAACCCATATGCAATATTTCTACTGTTTTTCACACATTTCCAAAACTCCAAGCATACTTTTCAAATTTGCTTTCTAGTTCATACAACTTTGAAATGTGAAACATGAACTTGAATGTAAATAAAAAGTAATAATAATAAAAAAAACTGTAGTAAAATGGTGACACAAAGCCAACCACAAGAGGCCACTATTTGGTATACAGTATTTGTGCCTGACCCAAGCCCAGATAAATGAATTGCATTGCAAACAAAGAAATTTTAATTTTCCTAAAAAGGAAAATATTTTGTAAAACAGTACTGGCTTTCTTAATGTGTTAGATGTTTAAATAATTCAGCAATGTGTTTTTGGAGCTTGAGTGCTCCGAAAATGTCTGACCCCCTTTCTCCACCTAGCAGATTACAACTACCAAAACATACATTGCATTTTATACGCAAACATAAAAAAACACTATGTATGTCTACTTTAAGGAACAGTTCAGTGCTGTATAAGACCAGCTCCTTCCAGACATATTGAGTGAGAAGCTTGTGTTTCAAAGCAGTGAAAACATTTGCTTTGCCCTTATCCAGACACCTGCCCTGGGTTAGCTCTGGATCCCAGCGGCCGCAGCTTTGAGTTAAATCACCTGTATTTACCTTGGATTTATAGAGAGTTGACACGCTGATGCAATGTGTATGATAGAACATTGCAGCATATAGTTTGGAGAAATCTCACCCCTTTGGGTCGGGTTAAGAAAAGATTGGCAGAAGACTGATGAGGTTTGTTTTGGAATACCTACTCTCAGAAAGTTCTGTTCCCACAACTGCATGTCCTACTTATGTCCTCCACCAAGAATAACATGTACCTGGACAACCGTGACCGTTTGAAAACCTTGGGGAGGGAGAGTGGGAGTGAAGTCTTACAAAAGGCAATAACGAAAAAGAATTTTTAAAAACTGAGATTGCGTAAAGTGAATGAAAGAGACAGTGAGATGTGCCCCTATCCCTTTTAAAAGTTAGTTGAATCTCCAGAGTATTTAATTGAATTTGAAATGAGTGGAGAAAGGTAGAAAGTTAGCCGGATCTTGGCGAGATGAAAAAAAGAAGTGAATGACAGAAGAAAAGACTCCATAACTGTGGCGTGTGTGAGAGGAGACTCGACCACACGCAGGTAAATTGATCTCACGGGAGAAGAATAGTGGTGTGAAAAGCTGGTGAGGACGACAGCGCTTAAAGTTTTAAAATGAACAAATGAGTCGTTTGGAAAGAGAAGTTAGAGGAAACTGGACAGTTGTAAAAGTACTTCAGTATGCTATAAGTTATACAAGTTAAAAGAAAAAGAAGTATGAAATCAAAACAATAATTGGAAAACTGCAGGCTTTAAGTGATGATCTTAATACAGACATCACCAGTGGAGAATCACTTCCTATTGAAAATTAAAGGTTAAGCAATACTTTGGGACTTTTTTAAAGGAGTAACATTTCAATAGAAACAAGCAGGAAGAAGCTCTTCTTGTATAAAAAAAGACAACTATGATGCATTTTGCACCTCCACTTAGGAATCTGATGCACCAAAATGAATAAAAGTGTAAAAAGCACACACGTAATATGTTTCCCACGTCAAGAATTGAGTTAGAGCTACTGACTACAAAGAAAATTACACAGGGTAAACAGTCTTCCCTGAAATTCTCAAATCAAGTCTGGATGGTTTTAAAAACAGTGCAGAAGATGTCAGAGATCTATCAGTGTGTTATTGTTTTTAATATGAAGCAATTTTAGGATAGAAGAAAAACTCAAAAAGTTGATTTTGCATAAATATATGTGCACATTAAGCTAAATTACTTCGTAGGTCTTTAAGGTCATTTTAAACCGTGCCATTTGAACACAACTTGTTTTGTTTGTTTTATTGTTCTAATTTTTTGTTGTGTTTTGTTTTCTGTGGCTCATCTTGATTATGTTTTGTAAAATCCCTAACTATATATTACACTGTGTGGACAGACATGCATATGAGGACGATAATTTATTATTATTTTTTTGTTATCATCATTTCTTTTTACCGCACTGTAGCACAAAGTCAAGGTTGTGCTCCTCACGCTCAAAAGCAAGCAGGGGCAAACAGAGGTGCACTTGTATAGATTTGGGGAGGGCCCAGGGTGGGGACAGCAACGGGACTATGTGAAATCTGACAGATCTATTTTAGGGCTTCATCGCTGAAACATTTCCTCGCTCTGAACTAGGTGTCAGGGTCAAAGGTCAAGGGCAGGACAGCTTCATCTGAATCACCTCCCAAATGGATTACAGGAAGACTGTTGATAATTGAATAGGAGATAGACTGTTTCAAACCATAAGGTATAACTATTATTACTTTCCTTTTATTTTTTTCAACACGTTTTTTTTTTTTTTTTTTTTTTTTTTTTAATTATGTAAAAATGTATTCTAGTAAGAACTTGATTCTAGTTAGATGAAGCATTTTAATATGTTGTTTGGCACATGTGGAAAATGCACATTGGACAGTGTCCACAAAGCCACTTTTTGCTAAACAATCTTTATTTTATATTTAACAGGTTCTGTTCATGACAAATAGTTAATGTGTCTAGTCAATAAAAGAGTCCACCAGATTGAAAATGTGTGAGACTACCTTTTAGATATTTAATGGTAAAGTTCAATGTATTTAAACTGAAAAAATACCACTTGCCCACCATCTGGCCTTATATCATCAGAACCATGCATGTTTATATCAAACCATGCATGTTTTATATCATCAGAACCATGCATGTTTTGAAATTTCAGCAAACCAAAGTAACAGATGAAATGATCGTGAAGGTTAAGAAAAGGAAAAAAAACTAACTATTTTGAAGTAAGTTTATGTATTAGTAGTTTTGTTGTAATAATTACTATATTAGCCTATTGTTGAATAATTAGCTTTACAATCACATCATAGTTATCACTTTTTCTTGCACGTTTTTATTTCTATATAAGGATAGGGTTTAAGTTGTACAGAGTTCACATTTTTATGAAATCAAAATCTGTGATTGTGATAGGTCTATGTATTAGAAAACCTCCTTGAAGTCTTTGTCAAGGTGATGTAAGTACGAGTGCAAACGAAATTTGCATTAAGCGAAGATGATTTTTTAGATATACAATAATAGAGAAACACTGCAATGACACTTTCAGATCTCCTTTCCAGAGAGATCTCATTTTCCCCGTGTACTCTCCTTTATATTTTCCTTCTCATCCAAACAAAGTGTAACCAGTACCTGCACTTCACCCTCTGAACCTGCACTCTGGGTCTCAGCCAATCAGGAGGCAGCATGTCGACACACACTCACTCACAGAAAACAGAGGGCTGATTATGCAGGCAGCTGTCAGCTCTCTCAGGTGAGGCCCCCCAGGCGACAGTTCAACCGCTTCACACTCAGGTTGTGCCACTGCGCCTGACAGAACAACACAGACACAAGAATGCTAATGGATCAAATCAGATGAGTGCTGAGATGAGAGGGAGAGTGGGGTTGGGGGTTGCTTCGGAGGTGGGGGTGTACTTTTAGGCCCTCTCTCCCGATCAGCTGTCACTCATGGCGTCTATTTGCAGTGCATGTTGAGAAGCACTGGCCGCCCAGGATTATGCCCGCAGTCACTGACTTGTTTTTCTTCTATATTGCGCATTGAAGTTTCAGAAGATGAAGGAAGTAGTGAGAGGGAGGGGCCGGCAAAAGCGATGGATAGGTTTTTCTTGAATTTTCATACCTCCAAATAACTTGTCTTTCCCATCTCCTCGCCTTAACTCCACCTCTCTCTTTGACTACGTGCCTGCCTTGGAGCTAAACCTCGCTAAAGCAAAAGGCAACATATCAAAACTTACAACGTTTCCTTTTTCTGAATAATGCTGAGTTCAATATTATTTTCGTTTGAACTTCACTTGGTTGCTCCTCCGTCTCTCCTCCTCCTTCAGGGCAGCATCTACACGAGCGGATTCGTGATGCTTTTACGCCATCACTTACGGGCAGTCAAACAGCCTTCCTGTGTGGTGTAGGCAAAGATCTCAATTGAAAAAGAGTAACTGAAGACATCCTGTAGTCTTGTCTCCAATGATATGGCTTGCTTCTTCTAGGCAAAAAGTCTGAGCCTACATGTATGCGTTGTATAATGCCACATGACAGGAGAAACAGATGGATATATGATCACCAACTCAAGAACATCGCAGCACCAGTCAACCAGGAAGTGCTTGTCAAACCCTGTTACAACTTTGGGCAGCACACATAAGCTAGAGTTTCCAGAATCGTCACACACAATCAGTCACCAGGTACAAAGAGTGAGAACTCAGAGATCGCTAAACAACTGAACTTGCTTTGTCTTTGCCCCAAAATCTGTCAGACTACTTTTGTTCCAGTCAACATGCTCGTCAAAGACCTGCATAGGTGTAATCGGAAACTGGAGGAGATTTAGTGTTGTTTAATTTAGGAGCCATTTACAAACTTCTCTTTTATATGACAACAAGCTGTGTGTTCATTGAATCAGAGCTTACTCTTTGCTCAACCTAAAACTCAAGTAGAGCTACTAAAATCGGACATACAACAGTTCAGGCCTCATTCATTTGATTCTCTACAAGAAACCATAAGAAAATCCTGTTATACGTTATAATTTATAACTTGCTTTACTATGAAGTGTGAAAAAGAACATCTCACGAAAATAGAGTGAAGGTTAACTTGAAGTGAAAAACAAAGATGTGGTTACTTCTACAATGTAGTGCAGTATGTGACTAGTTTACACAGCGCCATTTACTGGACAAAACTGTCTTGAAGCTAGGGCTGGGCGATAAATCGAAATAATTTGATTAATTCAGGTCTTAATTCAAGTTAAGCTCATTGGCTCATTCTTTATAGATGCTTTAAAACATTATGAGCTCATAGTAAAAAGCAGCAGTCATCGATGACTTAAAATAAAATCGATTACATTTAAATCGTCTAAAGTATTCAGAAAAAAAGGAGATTTTATTTTTTGGCCGAATCGCCCAGCCCTACATACCGCTAAAATTATTTTCATGGTTGTTTGCATCTAAATGCAACTGGAGTTAGGAGTGTCTTGACCACAGTTGTAGTATAAATGCTAATAAAACAATGATCAGAAATACAACCACAGTTTATGGAAAAAATTATGGGCATATTTTTTCAGACATGAGTGAAATGTGTTTACATTTTGCAGTTAAATGCCTCCCAGTTTGCTGAAACTTTATCAGGCTGAGCAGTAGCATGCAGCAAGTATACGAGTATACATATTTCTCCAAATCAAGAGATCTGAATTAGGACGCATCAATTGTGCCTCCACTTTGGTTTTGAAATACTGGTTAAAATTGGACTAGGATACTTCTAGCTTTCCTGACACATCCTGGCATGCAAACAGTAAGGGATAACAGTCTCACAAAAGCACAGACAGGAAAATAACATATTTTATTTTTCGTCAATGGATACCCAGTTGGTGTCTATGTGTTTCAATCTTAGCATTTCATTTCTGCAATAATAAGGATATAGCATGTGTGTGTGAACTGGCTGCTATGTGAAGAAGTAAACTACAGCTGTCAAGAGAAACAAAGAGGAACCTTAAGATCTGAACTTCTCTAAAATGACCTCTCACACATTTGGACTTGTATTTTTATGTCCTCAGTTCCCAAAAGTCAAAAAATAAAACCTTCATATTGCCAGAGAACAGAAGCATTTCATGAATACATCAAACAAGCTAACATATGCAGATGGTCAGTTGTTTTTTAACACAGTGTTTATTTCCACCACAAAACCACAATCGTTTTGCTAAAGAAATAACTCAATGATATGATAATCAATTTGTCTTGAACAATGTTTTGAAAAGACAAAAGCCAACATACGGTCAAATGTGTGTTGCTCAACTCAGCAGCTCATGTTATAGCACAAAGGACAGCTGGCTTCATAATAACAAGTGGATATAAAACAGCCTGTTGAGATGAGCATGACGTGAGCCTCGTATTATTCTTGCGCTTGTCTTTAACACACACACAAACACAGTTTTATTTCACAATCTTTCCAGCCCTCCATTTCAAATCGTCTGCCAGATGCCCCCACTCCAACTGCTGTTAATCATATTAGCTGGATTCCCTAGCACTTAAATCCATAACTGCTGTGAGTATTAATCGTGGGGAATCTCGTTATCATGTCTATATTAATTACAGCCATCTGCCAGAGATGAGGTGAGGGTGGGCGTATCCGGCGGGGACACCACAGTGAAGCAGGGTGCAGCATGCTGTTTTATTATGAAGGCATTTGTTTGATGTTACGAATATGGCAGGCTTTTAACTTCAGGAGTAATTCAACTCTCAGCACTGGCCACACTCTGCCCAAATGTCGTAGCTTCAAACACCAAGGGTTTGAAATACGAATATGGTAGCAGCAAAAGTCATGCATCATCTTGGTTAATGGTAATTGGTTGAAAGAAATCTGAAAAATTAAGAGTTTGTAGATATTAGTTTGGATATTTGCATGATTACACATTTCACTGAAACAAAGTTAAGATCAATGTTTCTTCTAAAGAATGTGTAACGTCCACTTTAAGACGACGCTGAGAAAATACAAAATGCGCCACCAACATCCAGCTGCAAACAGTACATCACAAAAATGTATATCTATTGTTGAGAACGTAGTATTATAAGCCTCAAAGTCAATCACTGTTTTAAGACTTCACCACTTTTTAAAATGTTCAAAAACACACGATAACACTCAGCGGAGCAAATTTAATTCACAAACTTATTGAAATAACGCAGCAAATTAGCAGCTTTTCATTATCATGGTGTCAAAGTTTATATCTAGTGCATGACAGCAGGCTACAAAGAGAAAATATAAAATTTAAATATGTACGCAACATAAATATTTTTCTTCTGGTCAACTGTTGTAGTTAAATGTTATACTATTGCAATGAGTGAAGATAATATGTACTACATTGTTGTCAGAGTCCTTGTTTTTCTATCTCAGTCGGCCTCTCGCGCTGAGACAGATCTTGTAAAGAGCGAGAGGGAGTCATTTGACAAAGAAAGGGTCGAAGTTGGCACTGAAAGTGAATCAAGGGAGCAAAAGTAAACAGAGGAAGGAAGGAGTGGGAAGGGGAGAGGGAGAGAGTGAAGGAGGCATGAGTTTAAGTAGTGCGCAGAGAGAGCATGGCTGAGGTCCAATGAAAATACAGTGTCAGATGTAACACGTTTGTGCAGAATGGGGGTTGCTCACACTGCCCCACTTCCACTTATGCACCGGGAGTGACTGGACGCTCGCGGTTCACGACCCCGAGCAAGAGTTGCACAAGTTCAACAATTCTAAGGGTAAACAATAAAATGATGGACTGCTTGAAAGAATAACCGGACCACACATGACAAAATGTTTCATAACTGGGTTAATTATAACTGTGCTTATTCCAAACCCTGATAGATGTAGAATTCTTAAAATTATAAGCCAAGAATAAAATTCCAACAAAGAAACTGCAAACAATAAGGCAGTTCATAAACCTGAAACAGCACTACCACCATTAACTTACTGTCTTGTGCCTGTATTTCTGCGTTTGTGTCTTCTCTGCCTTTTAAATGAATAGTCAAGTTATGCTGACTATGGAATGATATAGTGTTCAATGAAAGTCCATGCTGCACAAAAAATGCTTGGTGTCCACAGTCTAACATATAGTACATTAAATCAATGCAAAGTCTGGGTCAGCTTAACTACAGCCACTGGGATTCAAATGCAACACAACCACCTCTGCTTCCTGTTTTTCTGGAAATGAAACTATGTCAAAAGCACTAATCCTGGCAAGAGACAATACTGAATCCTAAAGCTTGTAATATATACAGTATAAAACATGCATAGCTCCAGTCTTTTTGGAAAAAGGAGCAGGACACTCCAGGGGTCCCACGAAATGTGCTCTGACATCCTGAATCCACTCACAGATGTAATCGCTAGCAATAAAAACAAACAGAACATGCAAATAATGATTTAATCTGAGAGGCCTCGGCTTTCTAAACTATGCTAATGGCTGCTGAGACATTTGGTAACAGCTTGCAATTACTTTAGTCAGCGAGAGAGCTATAAGGAAAAGATTTGGACGATTCAAATAAAGATGCAGCTGATCTATTTGGAATACAGTTTTAAATTCAACCTCACTGAACATAAACTTGCCTTATGCTGATAATAGTTACAGCTGTACTGAAATTCTGAAAAACTTCTGATTACAAGAACAAAAAAACATACATGAATAAAGCACACTGTTGTGTACAAATAATCACAAATGACTATTAAAACAATGTAACATCGAAAGAAGTTTTATTCAAGAAGTGAACCTAATGTAAAAAGTAGTGCAAATTGAAAATTGCCCAATGTTTGCTGTGTAGGTAACCACAGGCAAGCTAAGCATTAAAGGACAATCAAACATTTAGCAATAAAATAATCTGTGCAAAAGTAACAGTTGAAAAGCAGTTTTATAGGTAAAACTGTTTGTGACCTTTGGCCCTTGGCCTTATCTTAAATGAGGGCAGGCAGATGTGTCCAAACAGCAGATTTCCAAACACATTTGTTTTTCTTCCCAGAAATTGAGAAACAAAAGTAATGTTATTACATGTACCTTTTGCAGTAACACACCCATACAAGCAGAGTTAAAGCCAAGGAGGCCAGATTTCAGCAAACATACAGAAAATCAGACATAAATTCTATAGCCAATACTGTGCTTGTGGTCAGTTTTGGCTACCTTTATGTTCTATAAAGGCCTCTTTGGATCGTTTTCTGAATGATGTCTTCTATCAGCAGCTAACATGGACATCACCATCCAGCATTCAATTCAAAGACCCCCGTGGGGCTAACTCAGACTTGGCCTCTAGTAGCCCTTAGCTCGTTGACCCCTTACACGGATCCCTTAGCCCCTATGGGCTGTGAGGGATTGTACCGGAGACAGGCTCAGAGTGGAGAGAAGGAGGGAGGGTCAGTGGCAATACAGAGAGCACTTCTTCAGGAAAAGCATTAAAGAGGCAGCTATTGATTTGGGATTTTAAATGTTTTTCTCAGTGATATATCCAATTAGCCTCTGAACCCTCTATGGGCATACAGCAGGCTCCCATGGGGGCTTGGTGAGGGGGGTCATACTTCACCTTAGGCAATGACCAAACGATAAGAAATACATACAAAATACCTGTAAAGAACCATAGAAAGTTTCAGACAACCATGTCTCAATCATAGTGTTAATTTTCCAGAAGTTTCTTTTATTTTTGTTTCCATTGATGATAGGGTATTAACTAAATATACCAAAGTAAATTTATTAACAATGTAATTTAAGTGTAATGTAATTAATTTTTTTTTATTTCTACATCTTGTCTTTCTCAAGCAACATGCAGAAAGGAAATTCAAATATATAGATGTATGCTTATACATGATCAAAACTGCCTCAATATTAGCATACATCTCGAAGAATCCCAGTTTGAGCTTTGTGCCTTTTATTTTATCAGTATAAGATCACTAGAGCTTTACAAGATGACTCCAGTGTAACAGCTTGGCCTATCCTTCTCTGGAACCATGTGACCTGGCGACAGTGCGGACAGCTCCTGGATATTGGTAAGCCTTAATTCTTTCTGCACATCCATGTCCACCTCCTCCACTTCCTCCCTCGCCCGACACTCGATCAATACTAAGTTATTTAGCGGATAAAAGACTTGGATCAATTCACCAGCACATATCAAGAGTGCCAGCAACTTGTGTATATTATCTACTACCTCTGTCAATGGACTTTGCATTCAAGCTTGTGGCTCTATACCCTCATATGCAGTAGGACAATGAGCAGTAATCAAAATCACTGGTGTGTGCACACTGCTATGTCGCAATTGTGCTTAGAATAGAGAAGAAAAAAGACAAGAGTGTATATATAGTAAAATAATAATTCAATTGTGTTTATTACTAAAGAACCACTGCTTAATAGTTAAAAAAGGTTCAAGCCTGTTTCATACTTACCAGCAGAACATAAAGACAATGCAGCGATAAAGTAGAGAGAAAATAATATTTTGAAGTAGGTAAATAAGAGTTTACCAACTTTAAAATAATCTCAAACTAGAGCAATAAACATATCATGAAACTATTTTTCTGTAAAAAAAGTCTGAAACTCAGAGAATATTATTATTTTGCCAGGTTCTGAACAACCCATCGATGACAAATGAGACTTGTTTAACTTGTGTCTAGCGTGTCCTAATTGTTTAAAACAAATTGTTGTGAAAATCAGACTATCTCCACCTCATATCCCGTATATAGTATATAGGCTCTATCTCCACTGTAAACTTTGAGAGCACTTGGAGACTTTGCACACAGACAAACACACAGTGGTAATGATGAGTGAGTCATTGCACAGCAGGGCCCGGGGAGCTGGGGATTTCCACACACTAAACCAGGTGACATCTGCCCAGCTCTCATACAAATCTGTGTGCACTCGGGCTGTGAATGTAGGACAGGTAACACGTCTTGGAATGCAGAAGAAACAAATAGAGGAGCAGAAGTGGGTGAGCGCAGAAAAGAAGTACCAACAGTTTCAAACAAATCAGGATAGAGAGTTGAGTAGTGCTTCCACATTTCCAGTTTGTGTGGGCTAAATGATTCAGGATTAACAAGGGTCAAGCAAGCCTGGGATATAGGGTCATTAGAATAGATTCTGAACAAATGGCAATGACACTTTTCTGCTTTGCAATCTTGATCACTGTATACACACTGAGAGACAGACAGACAGACAGACAGACAGAATGATATTCCTATTTGCTTTATGTTTGATATATTCATTAATATTTATTAATTTTAAGTATATATTCATGTTGTAAAAAGTGAACAATGATCACAACAGACACCTGCTTTTGGCAACCAGATTCCCTAAGAACACATCCAGCTTTGTGCTTACCCATACACACAGTTAAGAAGGCTTCGCATGGCCTGTTTTCACCTCAAATACAGTTCACAGAGACCATACACAAACCAATAAACATCCGCGCTTAGCACCAAACATTGCTTTCTGCCTCATTGCTTATGTTTCAAACAAACTTGTGTGTGCCTCTCGGCCAAGTAGCACATCCATTTTATCAACTGTCAAATTCAGGATAAAGATTAAGAAAAGGAATGGAAAAAGGTCAGATACTTATGTTATTTGGATGCAGAAAGAAATGCAGCTGGATTTTGGGACGTCTTGAATGGGAAATCCCCATGTCAAGTCCGGTCAAGTCTGAGGGCAAGAATCATTGTTTGTATATTGAGGGAATACCCACCGCCACAGAATATTTTACATGATTGAACAAAACCAAATCATCATTGCATAATAAATCCTTTGTATTGCATACCCAAGTCTACTGTACTGTAATGTTTTATTCAACTTTACTTGTCATTAAATACTTTTTATGACTTTCCCTTCTCATGTTGCTGAACCAAATACTTAGTTCTACGGGATGCAGATGCAAATAAGTTTTACACTCAGTGCCATTTCTATTTAAATATTGTACGATTCAATTACAGGGGCACTGTAGGGACTAGTTGGTCAAGCAAGTTTTCCCATGACTCCTCTGGATCATCCAAATGGTCATTGGTAAACTTAAGATAAGCCTGGACATGTGCAATTTTAAGCAGGGAAACCTTCCGTGTCATGCATGATTTTAAACCATGACGTCTCAGTGTATTACCAACAGTAACCTTGTAAATGATGGTCCCAGCTCTTTTCAGGTCATTGACCAGCTCCTAGTTCAGGGCTGATTCCTCAGGATCATTGAGACCCCACAAGATGAGATTTTGCATGGAGCCCCAGTACGTAAGAGATTGACAGTCATGTTTAGCTACTTCTGTTTTGTAATAATTGCTCCAGCAGTAGATCTTTTTTCACCAAGCTACTTGGCAATTGCCCCGTAGCCCTTTCCAGCCTTGTGGAGGTCTACAATTTGGTCTCTGGTGTCTCTGGCCGGCTCATTGATCTTGGCAATGTGAGTAGTAGGAGTCTTACTGATTGTATGACTGCATTGTACAAGTTCTTTATGGAGCTAACGACCTCAAACAGGTGCTTCTAATTTAGGAACATAAATTAGAAGTGGAGTGAAGGTGGACTTGTTAAGCCGGGAAGACACTGTGCGATTTTTGAGCCGATTTTGACACGATTTCTTGTCGCACGACAATTTCAAGATCGTGGCAAAATCTCGGCTCCGACGTACAAGTCATTCGTGCAGTGTCTGTGGGGCTACGAGCTGCGATAACCTGCACACGACGAACGCACGACAGCTGATCGTAGCATCGCAGGAATTAAAACGTGTTTGAAATTCTCGTCGTCAGTCGCAGCTCGCAGGGTCCAAGTGCTGCTGAAGCTGGTAATTACAGCGTGTATGACAGAGGTGTACGGGGAGAACAAGCAACTCTGAACTACGCCTGCGGTGCGCGTGTACATTGTTTAGTAGGCTACAAACAGTGGAAGTAGCGCAAAGTGTAAACATGAAGCTTATTACACCTGACAGCTTCCAAACAACTCATTCCACTGAGCACAATCGACGTTAAATTCAACACTGCCACATCATAAGGAATAAAAACTATAGCTTACCTTTCTTGTTCAAAAACTGAAGTAAAACACCGTCTTCCTGTGCGCTGTTCTGTTTGCAAAAGGGTTTATGTAGTCCAAAAATATTGAGCTGGAATTATAAGTCCATCCGGTCAGCGAGGTCCGATGTTTAGACAAAAGGAACAACTGTCACACGTACAAACCCACCTCGCTTGTCCGTTATCTTTGACTCAGATAAAATAAACTTGTAAATCCATCCAGTTGCTGCTGCAAGAAACTGCGTGCTGACGTATTCTGACGCGATCAGGAAAAAACGGCTCTGAATCAGAGCGACTGATGATGCCAATCAAGCAGAGAAATCAGTACAACTCGTGAGAAAAAAGATATGCACGCTAAATAATAATTTCAATGCACCAACATGTCCCAGCACGGCTGCGCACAAACTTCTCTGGCTCATATCTCTCGTACAGTCTGAGCAGGCTGAACGTATGCGATTATCGCTATGTACAGTGTGCGCACCTCTGTCGTGAGCTCTCAGGCGTTCTCGAATCGCACAGTGTGAGTTTGGAGAAAATTTCAAACGTGTTAAAACAGTGCAAAATCGCAGTGTGTCTTCCCGGCTTTAAAGGTGGACTAAGACCCTGTCCACACAAAGTCAAACTAAGGCATTTCAAGACAAACATTTTACCTAAACCATACATCGTCCACACGAAGTCAAAATCCGGCGTTTCAGAACAAACATTTGACCTAAACCACACATCGTCCACACTAAGCAGGAGTTTCACTACACTGAAAACGAACATTTCATCTTTCAGAGTGAAAAGTTTTCAAAACTTTAGCATCTCTGCAGTTATGCTATCCACAACTCTTTTTTTCCATGATGACATCAGTGACCCAGAGTCACGTCTCATCTGCAGAATGTACTGACCTTTATATGATGTTCACTATAAAAATCTGCCGTCTCCTTGCACCGTAAATTACAGAAGACATGGAAAAATTACATAAACCTACTACAATTTCCATTAAATTCGTCTTGATGCTTTGTCAAAATATTCCACAGACATCTCAGGCATAAATTCACTTTCTGTGTCTCTTCTGTAGGTTTTAGATTGATATTGTTCATTCAGAATGTTTGCTAAGTTCAAAATAATTCTCCGCTAAGTTTCTATTTACATTCAGCAACTTTTCTGCGCATGCTGAGTCAAGTCCTACTCTAGTATTGTCACAAATCCTAAAACAGTTCCATGATTATGCAATTTGTTTTTAAAATGATCATCATTACTAGCTGGTAGACAGGTGTTTAAGTACATACTGTATTTGCAGCAGTAACATATAATACATTATTTAAAACTCATACAATATTATTGCAGATTTTTTTTTGTGTGGGAGAACTTGCAAAATTACATGGTCTTCAAATAATTATTTGCCTCACTCAAAGCCTGAAAAAAGGAAGCGAAGGTTTAGGAAGGTCACACAGTTTAAAAGGTAAGCCAGATCCATGTACAAAATATAAAAGGTGATACAAGTAACTTATTCATAACAAACCATTGTGTCAGTAACTAATCATGATTGGTTTGTCTTTTCAATAGTTGTAAATTCTTTCCTCATGTGTTTCAACTATGCACCTGTTGTCCATCTGTTCCTTGGTTTGCATCTGTGACCCAGCAGAAACACCACAGGCCACACATTGATCCTCTGTCTATCGTCTGCAGAGCGTTGTGCAGCTCTAAGACAGCTATTGGGGAATGTTTGACACCGACCAATATTATTCATCCCAGACAATATCCTAAAATGGCTAATTATACGGAACAATTAGCAGGCTAATTAGACAATTATCTACGCAGACAATCTATTGGCTGAGAGGGATCAATACTGGGAAGAGATAGTGGCAGAGATTGGAATTTACTCACTGCAAGCCTGAAAAACCCATGCAGGTAGAGTGGTTACTAACAGATCTTGACAGTGTGCCAAATTGCTTTCCAAAAATGTATTGTGTCCTTTTGAAAAATCAAAAGTGATTGTACAGGATTGCTACTAATTTTCTTCTACTTCTTGGCATGGGGTCTGTTGTAATTTGAAACTACTAATCACAAATACAACAATGAACTAGCATAGGTCTAATATGGATAAATCTTAGTTTATTTAGAGATCTATTTAGAAGAAAAAATATATGGATATTTGCTATCATTACAAAATTGATGAAAGTCACTGCATAAATCAAGTTTACTACGTGACATGTATTAAAGATATACTGGTAAAGCCTGTAGGTGCAGAATGCTGGTTAAGTGTCTGTTCCCACAGGACTCTGACTCAAGTCAGGTCCCAAAGCAGATCTTATCTTCATGTCAACACAGTGGACCTTCTCTCCTTCCACTGCCCTCATTTCGTGTGCCTGCCCTGCCACTCATTCATACAAAGGATTCATCTTTCTTCATCAGTTATTTAACGTCCTGGACACACACTAGCAAATACACACACAGCTCCTGCTCATTGTGCACAACACTGGCATCCAGTCAAAGTGGCGCTAAATTGTATTAAAATAGTGCAGTGCTCGTCGCAAATTTACATGCGAATTAGGGAGAGTAGAGGTAATTACTCCGGGCCAGTGCGGCTAATTGAATAAGGGTGCAGCCTTTTCTCTCCTTTCTCCTTTCATTCTATATACACAGAGCTCAGAGCTGCACTTCAATGTCATTATGCCACTGCTTTGCCCTCTTCAAGGGCCCTCATAATGGGGAGACAAGGCAATGCAGTGTGATTGCAAATATGTGATTCTTTGTGCAGTTACAGGAATTTTATTTTGTCGCTTGTTTTATAAAGCGGATGCAGGCTAGAAGATCCATTGTTCTGCAGATGTGATCATGGGTAGATTTGTGGTTGTGTTGCAAGTGCCATGAGAAATTAAATGAATAACATACAGTATCTGCACATTAAGATGCAGATGGTTGGTGGGTATGTACTTAGGCTAGTTACACAGTGGTGCTTTGGTGGTTTCAAACAAAATGTTATTTTAAATTTTGGACAATCTATTTCAATACATTATATCAGCATTTATGGAGTTTTTTGTTTGTTTGTTTACATGTAAGCAACATTATTCTTACTCATTGTGTGATGATATACAGTATGTAACATTTGAGGCAACTGCTACAGCCTATACAACTATAAATCTGTGAACTGCCTCTATGTTAATACTGTCTTAATATGCATATAAGACAACATCAATAAAAATGAATATGTTATACATAATAGATACTGCCACTCTTTGTAGTTCCTGTGGGAGATAAATGACAATAAAAATAAAAGTAGATCATCTGACATGACCAGAGCAAGAACAAACAGCCTGGGGATGTTTGAGGTAGGCCTTGGAGAGAACAGGCTGCCTTTGAGGTGTGGTAAAGTATATGTTTACCAACTGTCACTCCAACACAGACTTTTCCCATTGGAGAATTTGCATGGAACACGTCCACTGGCTGATTCCCAGCTCAGGTTTGTTCACTAATGATGTGGTCAAATGCTAAAATAAGTTACCTGCTTTACAACAATGTAAGTCTGACAGTTGCTATGTGCTGTTAGAAAGCTTTTATCTCATTTAAATATCCCTAAATACAAGACAAAGAGAGACATAAATCTTATTTTCTTTCTGTCGGGGATGTGAGGGGGGTTGTGGTGTGAAGCAGATAGGCTGGCTGCTCTCAGGAATATCTACCTGTGACTGTCAGCTTTATCAGATCTGAACCAGTCAGGGAGAACTAAACACTCTCACACGCCCTCCTGTATGGCACTCGGCCATACAACATACATACGGAAAATCCACGTTCTTATTCCTAGTGGTCAGTAAGTCTGTGGGAAAGTCTGAGCCTAACTAAAGGAAAAAATATATATACTTGGGTAATGAAACAAAAGGCCACATGCAAATTTGTGCCAGTCCCAAGTCTGGCACAAATTGGCAGCACTGAAAAACAGATGTGTTCTTTCTCTCCTTAAAATAAGTTGAATAATAATTAGCCTAATATAAAAGGTATTAAAAAGGTGATTGATTGGACTCTTGCAAACTTCATAAGGTCTCTTTACACATGTCATTGAGCCTATTCTATACATTTTTGTTACAGTAGCATTTTTTTCATCTATTACTATTATTAACATTTGATGTTGCGCCATAGTGTTGACGAGGTTCACTGCATAGGCAAAATGAACATAGCAAAACCCCAATTTGTAGTTGATACATAAAATTTTATTGAGAATAACAGTTAAATGTGGGGTAGCTGATTTTCACACTGCAAACACAATTTAGTTTCAAAACTGACCATTTCTTCTCATAAATCCTTTGACACAGAATCCTTCTAGTTATTTCCCTAATTGCTAGGTCATGTTCATCTGTATATGTCTCTTCCCTGGTGGCGATATTATGAGTGAAAATACCTGCTGACGCACAACAGCCAGACACACTCAAGGGTCAAACAGTGCAGCGTGCTAGCATTGATTCATAGCCTCAGGTGCAATGCACACAAGTACTGTAAATGTCCAAGTGTGTGTTTGAGTAGGAGACCAGACAGTGTGTGCGAGTTAGCATGTTTGTTCGCTATCGCCCTAAACACAACTTGGGGCCAGCCTGTATTTCCTGACCAGGGGCAAAGTGGCTTTAGTTAGTGTATTAACAGGAGGAAAAAACAAAAGATCTGCCTGGAGCAAACAATCAGACAGGGATGATGGCATGGAGAGGAGAGGTGGTGTGAGGACCTCAATATAGTGGTAGAAGTAGGAAGTACTTTACTCAGTCTTGCACAAAGCAAACTATAGACCAGTGGTTCTCAAACTTTTCAGATCAAGTACCAAATATCTGAGCTTCTGAATACCATCAGGTCTATCGCAAATAAAAGTACTGTATAAGAACCAGGCATTTGCACTGCCAAACAGAGCATCTATGTGAAATTTGGAAACGTTAGCAGCGCAGCAGTTGTGGTACTTGATTTGTTTTAAATAGTTCTGCCTGGGTTTCTTCTCTTTTGTCCTCTTTTTTTCTGTCTCTTTGCCTTTTGAGGTTGACATATTTATTTTATTATTAATAATAATATTATTTGTGTGTTGTTGTTTTTTGACACTTGTCTATTGTTAATTGTTTCTTGCTGGTGTTTGTGTTTGTTACGATGTCTTCTGTGTTGTTGTCTGTGTCTTGTTTTAATAAGTTATGTAGTTTTATTTTATTTTTGATTTTCCGGTTACATTTGATGACTGTGTGTTTGTTTGCTTTTTTATTTATTTATTTATTTATTTTTGTTGCTTTTTGTAATATGTTATTTTGGTTATTGTTTTTTACTTGCTTTCTCTCTCTTTCTTTTTTATTATTATATTTTTCTTTTCTTGTGTTATTTTTTTGTCTTGGCTATAAAAAAAAGGATGTTGAGTTACTGCTACACTGATGAATAAAGAGAAAAAAAACTAAAAAACAAAGCAAAATAAATAAATGCTGACCTGTGAACAGTCAATGGCTAGTTGGATGAATCCTGTGTGAACTATCCTCCGAGAGAGCACCACTCCAACACAGAAGCCAGAGCTGAGAAAGCAGAGACCCAAGGTTAGAAAAGTTGTCAGAGAAATGTTAATTTCAAAACATCATGTGGTGACTGAGAGTAACCCTAACCCTTTTTTGTCATAACTTTTCATAAATTCAGTTTTTAAACCAGAGAGTTTACTGTAAATGGAACCTCCACACTTCTAAATTAGACTTAGACATGCCATCTTCATTTAACATTTTGTCTTTTTAAAGTTGCAAAAATCTTAAAGAGCCTTGTGAATGACAATGTTCATCACCTTTATCAAGGTGGTAAGTCTGATTTACTTTCTTGGTTCAAAAACCTGTTCTAAAAGCTTCTGGCTTTTAGAACAAATATGTGAAAACTTGATGTGCCAAAGGGTTTGTGAGCGCAATAGAGTTAGAAAGGTTGAAAACTTCCGTTTTCACAGTTTCAAATGCGGTAGTCCAGCTTTGAGAATATGACCTGTAGTTGTGTACTATACCTTTTTAGAAACTGATGCCACTCTCACTGAGCTGGGATGTCGTCTCACGGATGTTCTTTACAGTAAACAAAGTCTTGAGCGTTCCCCTATCTGTCTAATCCTCTCCACTCCTGTCAAACAAACACAAGAGGAGAGAGTGGGAGATAAAGTAGATGAAAGACACAAAGGTGAAAAACAGAAGCAGTACTTAAATATACGTACACAAAGTGACGATTTGCGTTTGGACTGTGCTGGATTTGGGTATAAAACACCACTCAAACAACTGAGGCTTCTGAGATGTTGTTGAAGGATTTGTGTGACGTGTGTTTTGGTTTTGCTAACCTACTAAAGCACTATAAGCTCTTTGTTTAGTAAGCAACTCCACTGTCCGCACTGTTATCCCAAGATAATCCAAGTAGCTAACAAAGAGCTATTTTCAAAGCAATACATTGTTACGAGTTGTTTTATACACATGCAGAAATAGCAGCATAATATAGTGCTCCAATCAGTCACTAAGAGAAGAAGCACAATATTTTTTTAACAACTATATTTATACAAAATTATGGTGAGCAAAGAAGCACAGAGAAGGGCTACTTTGGGATAAACCTGACAGATCCAAAAAACAGAATGTGTAAAAAATGTGCCAATGATAAAGTAGTCTCCGATTTCATAAAAATGTTTTATCTGGAATTTTTCAACCACCATTTTATAAGCTATATTTAGTTGATCATTTATTTTAGAAGTCTCCGTTTACAATAGATTAAAATAGTGGTTTCCTAGCCCATGAGTCCAGTAAATTTCCACACCAGGTGGGGGCAGGTGAAAGTTTAGGACTTAATGTATGTATTTAGTGGTGCACAATAAGACATTAAGAAAATAAACTTAAGAATGGTGCAACTTTAGTTTAAAGGAAATGTATAAACCAACAGAATAAGCCATAAAATATCATGTACGGTAATACTATAGTTTTACTGGTATCCTATGCACAAACGTCAGTCAGTGAAATATAATACAATATTTATTTCCTTTACAGCCGCATGAGACACTCTTTTCATCATATGCCACTTATCTGTCCAGAATAAAACCAGATATTTTTGCTGAAATGTAAAAGTAAACAGTGCTGTGGAAGTCCCTCCATTTCCTGCTGACTTCCTGTCACAGGGATTTTATGCACAAACACACCACACACACACACTTAAATACACATGAGCAGAGGGTACTGGGGGGAGTGCTCTTTCTCCATTTCCCAGCAAAGCTCTGCCTGTCAGCACTAGTTTCTCTGCACTGACCTGTCATAACCACTGCACAAACAGGTGGATCAGGGGTGAAGTCACAGTCAAAGACATAAGGAGAAAGATTTCAGTGTTCAGCACCTACTGCTCCTGTTTCACATTTCTCATTACAAATTAAAGCTAAATCTTAAGATCTATGCACATAATTTTACGTCACAATTAACTTGCCTGTTTATGCCACTGGTCATAGCAGCAGTTTTTATTTTTTATTGTTTATTTATTGATTAATATGGTTGCTTATAACATCATCATCAGCTCATAACCATTTTTATTATCATGTTCTTTTTTGGGATCCAGTGCCAGAATGTATTCCTTTGCCAGATGAAGTTAACAATGCTTACTACAGCTTCAATGGGCATAAGCAAATGATCATAGACAGAACACAAACCAAAACCTGTTTTATTTTAGTAAAAACAAAGAGCCTCAAAGTAAACCAGAAGCTTATTTGATTGAATCTACGACTACAGTCACAGCAGATATGAAATATTCATCTGTGGTCTCCTGCAGGGAAGACATGCCGTTAAAAAGCCATTGATTTGACAAGCCAAACAAACGCTGATGAGGCCTGATAATCAATGGAGGCATTGATGACAGTGTGAGGTGGCCCTGGGCACCAAGCAATTGGATGGGCCCATGGTGAATAATGAATGAGGCAATTCCTGATTGATCAGTCAGGTTGTCTCACATACAGACACACAAGTGGCATTTCAATGGGAACCCTATTGAAAGGACAATACAATGACACAAAACTAAAGAAAGCTTTTTTCCCTCTAAAAAGCTCAAAGTTCTGATGCCAAAAACTATACAACTGGAAGAATAATTAGACAGATCTCATACAGGTTTCAAAGCCCATTACAGCTGCATATTTAAACAATAGTAGTTTTTAATCAACAGCTTTTTTTTTTTAAGGACGCCTTATATGTCTGAACATATTTGATAACTAACTTAAGTAATTATTCAAGAGGACATTTGACAAACATTATCTTATGATAACTTCTACACATACAGTATGTTCTTTTGGGAAAAAATAATAACAGCATGAGTCATTTAAGTTTTTAATCAAGCTTTTAATTTATAATAAAACACCTCAAAGTTGACCAGGACAAGAGAAACCCTTTGCCCTTGAATGAACCATACAGTCTGGACTCCTTGCTTCCCCAAGGGTGTACCTACACAGACACACAGGTGACAGCATTGTACTCTGTCACTCGCCAGGCTGCTCCACACCACTGCTGAATGTCAACTCACTTATTCTTTTGTACTTGGGAGAAGGCAGAGAGGTTGAGGGAGAAAATGATGAGAACAAAAACACACCAAACAACAAAAAGGTCCTCAACAATGCCACTATCTTCACTTTGAATCTGCTCTGGTGCTGTCGCCTGTTCACTCTTCAGCCTTCAGCCTAGTGCTTTGTATGCCGTCTCCCCACATTCATAGACCTCATAGAATATCACTTAGCTGTGCCCTTGAATCCTCCTCTGAGTGCGACACACAGAGAAGCACTAGGTCTTGAAGAAAGTGGTAATGACGTAAACTCACTGTACTGCATTGTTGTCTCAAGGTAAAGTTGGCTAGAAGTTTGACTTTGTTTGTTGATGAAGTTTTTCTGTAAATTTTAAATCTATAAAGAATTACATTCTTTTTATATTTGTTCTGTACCAATATTGTTATCCCTGTGTTCAGGTTTCTTCAAGTCTTTCCATTTAAGACTTGTCCAAGTAAATGTATTTTATTGCCCAAGTGAATGTATCAACTTTACATGTACCAAAAACTGAATGATTATTGGGAGTGTGTTGCAATTGTCAATGATCACGAGGTCCACAGCTTATCAATAAAAGCTGTCTGAAGTACTGTAGAATTTAAGCTTGAAGACATTAGAAGACATTTGACAATTTTGAGGATAAAATGCATTGTTTTGCCCAAGCCAAGAAGTTGTAATTGTATTTTACCAGTTTACTGAAAAACATTTTAATGCGTTATTTGAGTTTGAAATTGACAGCTTTAAAGGAGGTAAATTGTCATGGTCAAGAAATATGTAGATGATATGTCTGATGATTGTTCTATTACAGGGATCTTTTACTTGTACAAAGTTACCCTTTAGCCTGGAGACTCCTGTAGTTCAGTGTTGTCCAACAGTTGCTTACACAGTCTATACTGGTGGGTGGTAATAAGAACCATTATAAGCTTGATAGTCTGCAGCGCTGACAATACAAATGTTAGAGTGCACGCTGAACTCTGCGTTTCCCTCCCAGAGTGAGTATTTGTTTCAATGATGAGGATGATTATGCAAATGAAAGGCAAAGTGCATCAATCTGTCTAGCCAATAAGAAACAGCTTCATGGTTTGACTCCAGATAATTAGCCAATTCATCTAGCCTTTTACTTTAACTTAGCAGCCCAATCTTTTCCGTTTGTCATTCCTTGTTTATTAAATCTGTTACAGATCGATAGTACTGTCGCCACTGCACTGAATTGTCACTTGACAAAGGCCTTTAAACTATTGCCTGGGATCCAGGGACCAAGCTTCAGCAAATAGCGAGGAGAGGGTCTGGTCACCTCCACAACGTACCGGCCAATCCGATTAGTTTGTTTACGTGACACACATAAAAGGAGTTATATAATCGCTCATTTATTGTGCATAAATCCGCAATGTTTTTCACTTCCACATACTGTATGTTTTCTATACTTTTCCATGTATTTTTTGTTGTTGTAAGCAGCCACATTCATACAGGAGATCATGCATGTCCCTGATTAGCTAATTAATCTGTCAATCATGCGCACTGAAATTTGAAAGAGGCACACGATGGTCAGACTATACATGTTTGATATATTCTCTGGATTTTCCAGGCAACTTAAACTAGATTTATTTTGTGTTGCTAAAGCTCACCATTAAGGCAAGTTTGTGGTCATTTTAGTCATATAGCTGATACATTTAAATCCAAACTTTTCACCAAATGTTTTTACAATTTTGATAAAAACATGAACATCGCTGGTTGAATTCTCCCTCCTTAAGTTACACTATTTATTAAGATCTACAGTACTCTGCTTCTGTTTGATATTATTAGTTATATTTTGAACATTTTAAAATGAACGAAATTTAAACGCATGGTCAAAGACTTACTCTTTTACCAAAAAAGGCTACCAAAATCATATTGTACCACTACTATGTAATTGCTGTACCCGACACCACGCGCTCATGAGACAACAGGCCAGGTGCACGAGATGCTTGAAAGTATCATACTAATCTGCCACATCATTTCACAAACTCTGAACACTTGTGGAATAAGCACAGGCAGCTTTTGAATGAATTGTAGCCTTTTCAATTCAACCTGTGAAGCTGACTACACTGTAAAAACAACACTGCAAAAAAATAATAAATTAATAAATAAATAAATACAATTCAGTTGGCTAGTAGTTATTTATTTTTATTTTTTTTTATGTTTTATTCTAAAATCTTAGTTTAGAAAAAACATGCAATCATTAGTGGAAAATAAGCATCTTATTATATTGTTTAAGTAAAAGTAAAAGTAGTAGTATTGATAAATCCTTAACGATACCCATCCCTAATTTAGAATACGGTAATTTGTGCATATTTGAGTCTTGTTTTTTACCTCCTAAAGATACAGTGGCGTGACAGACTCTCCGTGTTCCACTGATCCCCTTATGTCATTATGTCACATTATGACATGGTGTGAATAAATAAATAAAGGTTGTAAATAAACAGAAGTAAGACCTCCCTTAGCCAAACCATTTTCCATTTTGTCACCATGCAAAAGTTAAAAACTATGTTTTTTATTATTTATTTAGTGCATAAAAAACATCTAAAATGCTTATTCAAGTATATTTTTTGTCAAAAGGTTACACGGTGCACTTTTAATAAAAGAATGCAATGGACATGACACGGGGATCAGTGGAACACAAAGAGCCTAAAGGTAAAAGATATGACACAAATTACTGTAAGTACAATTTTATAGTTAATTATGGGTCTCATCTCCAAAAGTTAATATAACAAGGGACACAAGTCAGATAACAATCATCCCTGTATCCTCACGGAAGATCCATAAGGATTATGTCAAAGCCTTGGTGCACAAGTCACCAGCGCTATGTTACATAAAGAAAAAGTGCGACAGTATGTTGATTCAGATCACACATAAGCAGCAGATAACAGCCTTTGGCAATAGCCCATGTCTCCAGTGTCTGCTCAAAGGAACCATCCTCATGACTGGACCACAGCCAGCCCAAGTCTCCTTCTGTGAACTCTTGAAATACTCAGCCAGTCTATGCTGTAAGAAAGAGAACAAGAGAGCAGCAGCGAAGAGTGAGAAGGGCTAATACCAATGTTTGTTCCTCTCAATTACAGTTTTAAATGGAAATCAATGTAGCAGAGGGAATGAGCAGAGCCCTTAACGTTGGAGTGATAATCACATTAAGACAGGGCTTAAATCAACAGCAGACCTTGGCCTCCAGAGACAGAGAAAGCAGCACAGACACAACCAATTCAATTCTCTCTCTGTCTCTGTAATCCATCCATCAATCGGAAGCAGTGGTTCTCAAAGTATGGTATAGACAACTAGTAGTGTGCAGAATTCTTATGTTGTGCTGATGTGGGCTTGGATAATCCAGTGGAAGTCCTGCTTAAAACCTGCCTTTGCTTAATTATTGGCCTGGTTTAGACCTTGTTCAAACTTTTCATTCATTTTCTACCGCTTAATCCCGTTAGGGGTCGCGGGTGACTGGAGCCTATCCCAGTGACTTTGGGCCTTAGGCGGGGAACACCCTGGACAGTGGCCAACTTGCCGCAGGGTTAGACAGACAACCATTCACTCTCTCATTCATTCACTGAGGGAAATTTTACAGTGATGCCCAATTGAAATAAACATGCATGTCTTTGGAGGTGGGAGAGAACCGGAGTACCCGGAGAAAACCCACGGTGACACGGGGAGAACATGCAAACTCCACCCAGAGAGATCGTGAGATGTTGATATGGTTCGACCCGGGAGTCGAACCCACGACCTCCTTATTGGGAAGCCAGAGCTCTAACCACTTGGCTACCGTGCACCCAAACTTGTTCAAACTTATATGCATTTATTTGACCTGAGAGTTGTTTTCACCTACAATTTATTTCTATATTTGTGCTGATTTAGTCCAGAGCAGGGGTGCGCAGTAGCAGAGTGATTAGAGCCTTGTCTTCCCAAGAAGGAGATGTCAGCTTTGACTCAGGGGTTAAACTAAATCAATATCTTATGATCTCTTGTTGGAGTTTGCATGTTCTTCTCGTGTTACTGTGGGTTCTCTTCCTTTCGTCTTCATAAAAAACAAACAAACATGCATGCATAGGCCAATTGGCAACACTGTAAAATTGACCCTGGTGAGTGAGTGAGTGAGTGAGTGAATGATTGTACTGTATGGGTCTAAAAGTGTTAACCCTATGATTATTTGGCCACTGTGCAGGTTATACATTCTAACCCAACGTCACTCGGCACCCCAAACAGAAAAAAATGGTGGTGAAAAAATGAATAGTCCATTTTTACATGATTGGTTGTAGCCTACTATCATTTGTTCCATTTTAATAATACATTTGAGAACATGCTTGATTGAATTTACCCTTTGTCTTAGTCTAGATTTAGTTTTTTCAAAATTGTCTGATTAAATTAGACTGAATTATATCTAAAAACTTAGATGTAAAAAATAGTAGTTGGTGTGAAAAGTTTGCTTAATTACCACTCAACAACAATCTTCTCCAGCCCCAATAGTCTGCCTGTTTCCTGGGATACCACCCTCAGTTTCACCATAGGAACATCTGGAATAAAGGTGGGTGGGCAACATGCCAAGGAAGGCCTGGAGTTTGACTGTGGCTATAAAACTAACAAAATAAATCTTTTTCAACTGCTCTTCCCCCGGCCCAACACAACACACATCTCTGCAGCTGAATCCAACTTAACTGTTTCTGTGCTTACTATGCAGGCTGAATACAGTGAAAATGAAAATAGCAAGATTTTGGATTGCAAATTCTCCTGACAGTTGGGACAGATGAGTTTACACAAAGTATATCTTGTGCAGACAGAGGCAAAATGGCATTTTATTTTACATTTCAATAATAATATTTGCAATAAGAAAAGCTGTTGACACATTATAGGCAAGAACTGTTTAAGCTCAGGCTGAGAGGAGGCCAAAAGTGCCCTCTTATCTCCGGTTTGACATGTCACAGTGGGGAAAGCACAGCTGTAAATAGCTATGTTTCACTTAGTTTGACGACCCTTGTATTATGGTTAGCTGTCAAGCTGTCAGAGATAGTTAAAGCACTAGAAACACACAAAAACGATAAATATTACTCTGCACTTAACTGCACCAAAACACTGTTGCTGCTGTGAATCGACCTGATGCATTTTGAGGACAAGTCACAATCCCTCCGGAAGGAAAATGTTTCATGAGATGTTTTCAAGTACGCAACATAGGCATGAGGTTATCGTTGATTCAATTTAATGTTCAATTTCATTAGTTTTTCATATCGTCTGCCAAGAGATTTTGCAGTAAAAAGTAGTGAGCAATGATGGATGAAGAGCACTGATGGCTTGTGTTGCATGCCATATTGAGAGAGAGAGAATATTTTCGGGAAATTATAATTAATGTTTTTTGCAGATTTCCACCTTTTGTGTAACTAAAAGATTGACCGTAAAATAATGAAAGGTTTTCTGTGACCACAACAGTACTGGAAGGTGTAAAACCCACAGATGAAGGTCCCTCTCTGGCGCACATTCAAAAGGCTCAAAGCATGAAGATATGCAAAGTTTTACTACCATCAAAACAAAAACTGTAGGGGAATATAGGGCAATTGCATGAATTAAAATGCAGCCCTGGAGACACCGTTCCTTCATTTCTTGTTGTTCTCTTTCTCTTCCCTTTTTTGAAGATGAGCTTAAGAATGTTTAGTTACAGCTTTGATTTTGGATAGTGATTAGGGCTGTGCAATTAATTAAATTTCAATTTCAATCATGATTATTGCTGTAATCAAAAACAAAAATTATGTAATCGAGTAATTGTTATTATTAGCTGTAACTCAAAAAGCACTCAAATATTTTACTGAGTTGGAAAAGAAAAAGAATACATTATTCTGTGAGATATAGCACCCGCTTCATTTTAACTTTCATTCTCTGCATTTAAGAAGTGCAAATGCTTTGCACTCCCTCTAAGCAAATAATTGTTTGAATAATCGTAATTTTCAATTATTTAAAATGTTATTATTATTTTTATTAACAAGCAGCTGTATTATATCCCTGTAACATATAGCGGGTAATGCACTGTATGTAAAAAGAAACACCTAGAAACTTTTCTGTACATAAATGCACAAAGTGGGGTCAGTGTCCATAATAATGTCAATTAAAAAGAATCTAACAATCCAACATTCTGGAGTTACTTCTAAACTTCGAGATTCACTTATTCTTGCACAAATTTTAGTCACTAAAACAGTTGATACGTTTCAAAGATTATCATTTAGACAGCGTAGCATGAAGCCCTCCAGACAATGAGGGATTTTACCAACCTCTCACTGGTAAAAATGATCAACTAGCTATTTTATCTACACTTATTGTAGCTAGTAGTCAACAATCAAGACAAATAACAGAAATAGAAAACATTTGTCAAAAATAGGAAAATAAAGTAAGACAAAGTAGAAAACAGGGATACTTTGCAATGTGCCTGAGATCAGTGTCCAGACAAACAATGGTCAATAAATCAATGTTGAGGTCACACGAGCAGGTGGTTAGACAGTCACTATTGAAAAGTGCTCTTCATTTGATCGGGCAGATAGCACCACACTTCCACAATCACTATCCTTGGTCACACAACACAAGGGTGAGAACAATTGACAGCACATCTCTTCAGAGGAATCAGTTACATTTATCACAAAAACACATAACTATGGGTTCCATTGCTGGACACTGACAGGGACTCACTTCATATAGGCACCTGCCATTGATTCAGAACATTTTTCTAGATCAGTTTTGATACAACATTCTTAAAAGAATAAATTGTAAATCTTAAACAACGATCAATCTAAAGCATGCATAATAAGCAATATACCAGGTCACGCTAATGATCTGGAGATGGGTTCCTGGGCATTACTCTGTGGCATCCAACACTTCTTACAGGTTGCCCAAAAGGCATTAGGTGATCAAATGGAGAGAGAGAATTTCCCTCACAAAGCAGTAATAAAAGATACATTATATAAGTAGTCTCGTCAGTAGACACTTTAGTTAAGCTTGCTGTGAATGAAGACGGATTTCTTCCAGACACTAGAATTGTTTTGAAATAAATCACTAGCGTAAATGTTTTCATTTCATAATAGTGTTTTCATTCATCTTCGCAGGGGAGAGAACGCCAGCCCAACCACCCGCATGTTCTGCCTTTAATCCATACTGCTTAATCTTCATGGAAAAGGCACTGCTTACTGTGTCTCCCGCCTGTAAGCCTTATGTTTTCATCTTTATACATGCCTCTCAGACATGCAGTAAAACAATACTTGCACACAAATACACACACTATGCAAGATTATTACCCAGAGTACAACACTGCTACAAAATGCCAGGCCGTGTTTCCATCAGTCACTGTGTGTTCAGAGTTTTGTAATTAGCAGAATACATTTAAATAAATTTAGATGAAAGACTCCTGGGAAAACCTGTTTGCGGTGTCTGCCTCAGTATCTGCTGCTCTTTATTTTCAACGTTTTACAATAGAGAGCATTGCTGTTTGCAGAAGATTTTTTAAGAACATTTGAGAACAAACAATACCAATGTTTCAAACAAATGTAAGCACAATGTTTGGATCAGGCTGCTCATAAATACCACAATATATCTTTTTTCTTTAGAGATTCATAGCAATTACTGGAGCAATATTATTGATTGAACTAAGTCACACAGCAGGTGAGGTATAATGTACAGGCGTTTTAGGGTTAAGTTTCATTTAATGCCTGTTTAAAGCTGTTTCTCTAACTTTATCCTTGCTTGGGACTGGTTAACACTTTAATAGCTGGATTTGTTAGTGAATCAGGACATTTTTTTATCCATGCTTGTGTAAAAAACAAACATGCACCAAGCCCCTCCCTGCTGGTTGTACCTCTCTTAATTATTCAGCAGGCAGCGTGTTGTCTTTCATCTCTGTTAATTGCTGTGGTCGACTCCTCGCTGGGACCACTGTTCCCAATGAAAGCCCTGGCTCTAACTGCGCAGCACCAGGAGACAGGGCTGATAATCTAGGTGTACACAAGTGGTGGATGTGGATGTAATTATGGCACAGAGTCGACATGAGTAACTACTGCTTCCTGGGAAGAGGGTAATCAATGGCACTAACCAGTGAAATGTGGTTATAAGAAAGGCAACAGCAGTGGGTGTTAAATGAGCAATCAGCCATATAGTATTAGCTGTGAAAGCTTATATTTTTGTCACAGGAAAGGACACTTAAGCAAAGTGAAAAAATCTTTATCACTTACTGTATGACAAACAATATTAATAAGACATAGGAGCACAGTTTGTTATCCTAAAAGTTCTACAATAATGCACATTTAAACAATACTATATGAACGATCTTGTGGCATTTTAGAGGTAAATTTGACATTCCCATTTTACAATGACCCAAACCTCTTAAATAAACCTTGTATCCACACCACACAGCTAAGGAACTAGAAAATGAAAAGGCACATTTTTGGCAAGGGTCATGATGAACAGTGTTTCTGTTCTGCGGAAAATTAAGAGTGCTCGCCACAGAAAGTAATGTATATTTTGATAAGCTTGTAGCTCAACCTTATGTGAAGCCTAAAAATATATACAGTCTCTTATTTTGGGACAACAGCCTACACTAAGCTAAAATTGGGTGAGAGAAGAGTTAAGTTTCACATGGGGAGAAAAGCTTGTATTATATTTAGCAGATAAATTGTAGTTTGCCAGACTGAGCGCTGAGCATAATCGGCAGACAGACAGAGTGGCGCGTGAGCACATAGTAGGCAGCAGCGGGAGTGATGGGGTGAAATGTGATGAACTCATATGGAAGAAATGTTGAGATTTTGACAAAAGCTTATATCTTTGGTCTAAGATGTTACAGTGAAATAAAACAGGTCCGCTGGGAAGATAACTAGGATGAAAGACAAGCAACGGCTATGTCTTTTCATAGATGTTTGAAACATACTGATGCCACCTGAAGCTGCTTATAGTTTATTTGCAGCCTGACTTGCCCTGCCAGGAGGTGGAAATGTTTTTGTACATGCTTTGTGTGTCATACAGTATATATATATATATATATAATTTTTTGGAGAACTGACTTATAGAGCGTGAAATGGGGTTAGAAAATAACAAGGGAAATTCAGCTAATTGTAATGGTAAAGATAAACCTTACAAAGTGATAAACCTTAATTAAGAGCTTGTTGCAATTAAAGTTATTGGTCATAATGCAATACATATTTGTTTTTATATGTGCATTTTTCTCTTGGTGTAAATGCACACAGGTTGCATAAAAGCTAAACTTACAAATAATGATAACACACACAATAAAATGTGATGGTTATATCAGCTGAGAGAAGCTATGGCCAGGCAGCAGTAACAACATAAAAAGTGAAAAAGACCACAACTAGAATCCATCATGCAGCACAGACAGCTATAGCCCTGAGACAACCTCCCTCTAACTAGACCTTCGTACCGTCACATACTTGCACTTGCCCCCGCAAAAACACAATGCTCCAACAATACATCAGAGGGAAGGAAACAGTACATGATAAATTCTCAATGCAATACATTTTGTCCAAAAGATTTAACATCTAATTCAGTTTTGACAGCCCGTTCCATCTTAGAGCCAGACCACGAACATTGATCTCTGTAGCACACACACAGACGGCCTTGGACATCTCAGGATAGTCACCAACACACACAGACAAGGCAAGACACAACAGAAGAGACAGAAGACAATTATTCTTTTAGTTTTAACAACATCTTAAAATCATTCATTCATTATTCGGGTGATATAGTATATATCATGTATTTATTCACTCTACACTTGGTCACGATGAGCTGTTGATGCAGCCACAGCTATGATCAGCAGCCTAACACTGGACTCACATTGCATCCAGTCCGTACTCCGGTCTGGCATACACAGGCTTTCCGTTTTGAGAAAAGTAATGAGAGGCTCTCACACAGCGATCCGTCCAGTCCGGCAAGCTGCGCGGCTCTGCTCGTCTCGATCTTTTCCGCTGGAAGGAACTTTTTCCAGATCGCCGGAGCGCTCCGGAGCCCATTTTGGTGAAGTTGTGAAAACAAGACACGACAAACAGGAAACCAAAAGAGCGCGGGTGAAGTGAATCCGGTGGTTTTCAAAATAATATTATGTTACTACTACTACTACAACAAATGCGTCAAAATGCTCGACATTTACACAACTATATAACACACAGGATGTAAATGCTTATCCATTGTGCAGAGAAAAATCAAACAGAAAATGAAGTGATGTGAAATCAGCCCAAAACTCAGCGCAAGTGTTCTTTGTTTACATATACACATGTCAGTGATCATGTCAACACCTGAGAACTCGTGTTCTCGTGAGGCCAGCATAGTCCGTATACATATACATGCATATTCGGTTTGCAGTGTGAGTGACGTATCCGAATCTGGACTGGAGGCAGTGTGAGCCCAGTGTAACGGAAGCAACGCATCATCCAACTGCTGCCTGACTACCATCAAACTCCCGCCCCACTTCCATACAAGGAATGTGGGTAAAGTGTCTTGTCTGAGAACACATCCATGGTTTGTTTTAGTCACTTCACTGTAGCACTGTGGTGTTCTAAAATCTCCTGTCCAACAATAACCAGGTCTCTTGACTTGCTTAACAACATTGGCAAGCAGGTTTGGCTACATTAGCAATTCTACATCAATGTCGCAACATGCCTTATACAATAAAAAGCTACACTTTATAAAAAAGTAAAGGGTCAGAGATAGGGCTGCAACAACTAATCGATTTAATCGATTAAAATCGATTATTAAAATAGTTGTCAACGAATTTGGTCATCGATTAGTTGGCTAAAAACTTTTACTATCAGTCCGCTGTGATCCAGCCGCTTTGAGTGGACATCAGCGGCTTTGTAGAGCTCTCCCTCGACTCTCACAAAGAACAGACGAACAGAAACCTTGCGCCTGTTTAGCGGACCTTTTAATCACATAATAATCGCCGAGAGTAACCTGTCGGCGGTGGTGTATAGCTTAATCTCATAAAGTTACGAGTTTGTTATTTCTCCGCGGGTGAGTCGGCCGCTTTCAGCGCTTTAGACTCGCGGTAACTTTCTAGAAACATCCCGCGCAAAATCTAGCGTCTTTTTGATTTGTCTTTGCTGTTACACGAGCTGCTGCGTGTGCTTTTTGTAAAGTTTTCTCTAATAAAGTTAAAAGCGTCCACAGAGTCTCTCTCCTTCTCTCCTCTCACCAAAAAAGCAGCAGCCTGCAGGCCCCGCCCCTTTCCCCTCTGTGTTAGTAACCATGACGACGCAGTTTGAGTGACAGGAGTGAGAGGTGAACACTCCCAAACTTAAAACTTTTAGATATGAAACAAAACAATCATAATGATCTTAACAGGGCCTAATAGATGCAAATGCTAATAACAGTAGGCCAGGCCTATGCATTAGATGCAGCAGCAAACACTTATTAGTTTTAATATGACTTAAAACAAGTTAATCTCATTGGCTCATTCTTTATAGATGCTTTAAAATATTATGAGCTCATAATAAAAGCAGCAGTCCAAAGGTCCAAAAAATTGAGATTTTATTTTTTGGCCACATTGCCCAGACCTATAATAACCTCAATAAAAGAAGTAGCTGGAGAGCAAAATCTGGTTATTCTACTTTATTTTTGTATTTTCTTTTTATTCAAGAAAAGCCCAGTGTGTTCATTAAGTGCACACAAGTTGTCTTTTGCATAAATACATTTAATAAAATGCAAAACACCTTATATTTATTATTTTGTCATTTTTATTGATTAATCGATTAATCGATCCAATAATCGACAGATTAATCGATTATCAAAATAATCGTTTGTTGCAGCCCTAGTCAGAGATCATAGAGGAACTTCGAATATGGAATGTAAATCTCCACAGCAACATCCTCCATATTACCGTTCAGGGCCTCTGGTGGTGTGGTTAAGTTCACCTATTGCTTGCTGACTCTATCAGACAGGTAGTAATAATGTTATGGTTCATTGTTAATAATTCTCCCATAAGTACTTCAATCACTGCTCAGCATCCCCAAGAGTTTTCAAGCATCTTGAGCTGGAGGACCATTCGGAATGAAATGACAGATGATACAAACAACATCAATGGAGGTGCTGTTGTATTGACTTTGTGCTTTTAAGTATCTTCAAAGATGAGGTCAATATGAAGCATGCAAAGGAAATGACTGACTTAAGTGGAAATTTCAATAAGAAGTGCATTAGCATAAAACAGATGGAGATGCACAACAGCCAAAAAAAAAAAAAAGATTGGGCAGAACATGAACTCTGATCTCTTAAGATAGTAGAAACGAGGGAGCCTATATACTGTACAGTAAAAAGAAAAGAAAAACGCATGGCCTAAGAACATAAAAAAATACATATTTGTCTTACATAATTGTCTTGTTCTGCATACAACAGCACGTCTTAGACTAAATCCTTTAAAAGTCTCCTGTGAACAAGAGAAGGAAAACAGAACTATTATATTACATATTAGAAACCTAAATACACAAAAACAAAGAATGACACACATACTGTTATTCTAACTCTTAAAGCAGAAGAACTACCGTAATTTCTGGATTATAAGCCGCTACTTTTTTCTAAGCTTTGACTATGGCTTATAAGGCAATGCAGCAATACAGATCTCATAGACTTATTACAAGTGCGGCCTATATGTACTTTATCATTTTTCGTACTTAATTTAGTGGGTGGCTTATATTCAGGCCGCTCAATAGGCAGAATTACAGTAATAACATTTGACTTAGTTATCTGTCTTGTCTTTTACATCTATGTTGTGATGGCTAAAAACCCTGGCTCTTCCATTTTTACATTTGTGAAACAATGCTTAAGGTATTTTTACTGGCTCTTTTAAACTAAAGGATAAACCATTTTTTTTTTATGTTGATTTGATAAGTGTTTAAAAAAAAGAACTGTACGGAGAGCAAGTTGCTTAGTTCTGCTTTAAAATAACACGTGGCTTACTTGAGGTCAATGTAATTATGATGTCTGTAGCAAAATACATTTAGGTTATTTTCAATTTGTCACATCTTTAAACAAATCTTTAATATGCTACTGTATATCCAAGAGCTCCATTGGTATTGCACATACAGTACTTGCACTACAGTCAAGTCAATTTGCAGATGGCGTACATTTGCAATATCACATGCATGAGGAAAAACACATACAAACATATGCAGCGCCTTTAACCCAGGTCTTCTGGGAGCATGTCAGAACATATTAGTGACAGCACCCCACACACTGCTGCAGCGACGCAACAGCAGCCCAATTTATTTGCCTAATAGCTGCAACATTATTCACTCAGTCACTCATTCACCAGCCACCTGCGTACACATCTACACAACATAGAGCTTAACATTATACAGGTACACCCTTGAGCAAGCCTCAAGTTCATCCACCGGGGGGGTGTAGAGAGAGCTGGGCTGATATTAGGAGAGGGGTCACATTGCACTGTAAACACGCTTTGTCTGCTTATTCATTTATTTACTATGCTCACCCATCACACGCGCCTATCTCATCAAAAGCAGGGCCTGGGTTGGGGAAAGGGGAAGTCAGGCCACTTGAGAACACTTGTTAAAAAAAGTAAAAATTTGCATGCATAAATGCATAGAAGTTTTTGGGGCGGCAGAACACATAGCCTCTTATTTATCAATACAGGTGCTAAATTACAGGTACAAGCTGAAGAAATGCATGCTTTCTGTGAATATTGTGCACTCATATTCTATTGGAAGATGCATTGCATTGCCTGATGCTTCAGACGGTTCAATTTCACTTTGTGGAAACTGTCTGACATTGCGACGTTAAGAGTTCATTCACTCTGCTCTATGTTCGATGTTTTTTGTTTTTTTTTGCTTCAGTGAAACGTTGCTTTTAGGTTGTGACATGTGTAATGTGTCCAAAAAACTGGTGTATTCTAGAAAGTAGAGTGCAAACATGTGTGGCAACAATTGTGATAAACATGCAAATATCACATTCCAAGTTCATATTTGATACAAGGTCAAAGGTGAACTACAAACAGACCCAGATAGACACAGTTTGCCACCACCACAGCTTCATCTGTCTTGGCTGATTTTACTTCCTGATTTGTGGGAACATCTGCAGTTCTGCGACATCTGAAATAGCTGCAGTGAATTGAAATTGAGCCATGACACTAGGTGACGCCAGCTTGGCTGTGCACATGTAGCATCTTATATTGTGTGTGACAAAAATGCCAGCTGTGTGACGTTTTGCTCCCCCTAACCTATTTTACAGGTAAGCAAATGTTTGACAAATGCTGTGCGTTTATCCACAAAATCGAAGCATACTCTGTGGTTGTCCACCAATTGAAATTTAACCTATAATTCCAGCAAAACATGAGTCTTAAAGGCTGAAAAAACTATCCGCATATAAAATGACTTGCTAGAGCACACAATGGCAGCAGGCTCTTGATCACACCATCAACTTTCCAAGTAATGCAGGGTGTAAATAACCTTACAAAGCTTTAATAAATAAATAGTGCAAATATTGTCTATGTATCGGCTTTGACTGTACAGCAGCCTTGTCCCACTATCGACCCCTATTGTGTTTAATATTCATAAAGTCTATTTCAGCAGCTCCGGTCTCTACAGCGCTGAGACGCTACCGCCTTGTTGCTAAATCCATTCTCATTGATCACCATTGGCTTTTCAAAACACATATTGATCCCATTCAACTCAAGGTCCTTTCAAAACACAGCCCACTTTACAATTCACTTTCAAATCAAGTCCACCCACCTTCTCCACCCCCCGCTCCCCCTTTCTGAAAGCATTTTATCAGAAAGACTATTTTTGATCTTTTTGTGCAATTACTGTTCGTCCTGAAACCAATAAAAGTTGATGTCTCTACTATGGGGCTATATGAAATGTGTCACTTCTTGATATTACCTTCTCCATCAAGAGTCAGCAGTGGAGTTGTTTTGGACGTCCAGATCACAAAAATCCATTTGCTTGTTTTATGAAGTGTAGTTTATGTAGTTATCTCTCAGCTTCTGTGATAGAAAGCCATGTCGAGAACAGAAATCCTAGCGTAAATAATCTGCATTTTTTGGCCTGGATATACTGTGTTTTGTTACAGAGGCTGCGTGCTATTTCATGCAACTATCTCAAGCCAGGATAAACTGAACTGAAGTGTTTTTGTTAGCTCAACAAATAGTGTACACAAATTTAACAAATTGCATTTAGTACTTATAGAAACATTGAGAGATTGCCAATTGGTTGGGATTTTTTAATGGAAAGGTACTAAGACAACCTTGTGTCAGTAAAACATGTGGTTTGGAACAGAAAGACTCTACTCCAAGCTTACATGTTTGTGGTAAACCAGGACTAGGGGGATATTAAATTGGCAGCTTAACATATGCAATTTGGAAAAGAAAAGAAAATCCGTCCAACATATTGTCTCAAAAGTCAGCTATTGGTTTCTTAAAGTCTAACACCGGGCTCACACTGCTCCAGCCCGGATCCGGATCAGTCTGGGCACGGTGGCCACTCACACTGAGACTAGAGCACGTGTTGGTACGGAGACTGCCGGCATCGCAAGACCACATGTTCACAGGAATTCACACGCAACTTAGGAGATCACACGATCACTGATATAAGAAATACTGTTAAACAAAGATAACTTGTGCTGAGTTTTGGGATAATTTCACTTTTTTTTTCTTTTTCTGTATGAGTTTTAGTTACACAAAGGGTAAGCACTGGACATTTATTTACATCCTATGCACTATATTGTCGTGTATTTCTATAATTTCGATGTATGTCTATTATTAGTAGGAACATAAATTATTCTATTTTCAAAACTTTTGGATGCACTTCACTAGCGCTCAGTTGGTTTCTTGTTTGGCGTGTCCTGTTTTCACAACTTCCACAAGAAGGGCTCAAGGCTCCAGTGGAACTTTTTCAGATTTTTTATTTATTTGTTTATTTTTTACATATCTGAAATGTTCTGTGTCTATAGTCTCAAATTTTGGGAGTTTCAGATTTAATCAAGCATACACCACTCAAATTCTATTAATTAAAAAGTTGATTTTGTAAGTAGACAAACTACATTGCTAAATTGACTAAATGCACTGGTTCAAAGTCTATGTAATAGACACTTTGTGAAATCCAATTACAGTTGTATATGTCTCTGACAACAGTCAGGTAAAGAGGAATCCAGTGTTATGACAGCAGACACCAAACACCAGTGACACACGAGGCACTGTCTGCATTATTCATTCCCTTAAATTGGGAACAGCAGCTGTGTGCTCACACACAATAAACAGAGATTAATTCATCACAAATCTCCAAATGTGGAAAATATGAAAAATTTAATCATTCCACAGAATAAAAAATCATACGGAAATGTACAAAATCAATATTTTATGCTACTTACTGTACCTTCTCTTTATTACAACCCTATTCAGGAACAAGGCATTAAAAATTAAAGCTGGTGGGAGGGGGAGTGGGAGGAGGGGACAGACGGGGACCTTAAGTTCAAAAGCAATACCATTTCATTCATGTTTAAAGGCACTTTTTGTTTCTCTAAGCGCCTCGGAGGCAGCTCTGAGAACGGCACAAACGCTTTGATAGAGTGTGCGTCCTGAGCCGTCAAGGTGCTGTCAACATAAATAGCGATAAAGACGACGACAGAATGTTTTCATGTGGAGCTTTCAAGGTTATGGCCCGGCACGGCAATTCAATAGCTCCACTTGCCCTGGTCATGCACGGACAGTAGCGTGTCTGTCCAGCCCACGTTAACACATGCACAAACAAACGCGTGAGTTTCTGCTTTGTGGAGAGCAGCACTTAAGACTCAAATGGCATTCTCGCACCAATAAAGAATTAAACTTGTGTGTTTATTACCAGCGTCTTCCGACATTTTCTGCTTCATGTCATTGAAATGTACTAATGGCACTTTCCCTCACAGCACTCCTTAACTTTCCATTATTTTTTCATAACATTCAACAGGGTTTTATTTATTTATTTTTACATTTATGAGCTACTCTTTTGAAACCAGACATTTTCTCTTTTCTACTGCAAAATGTCTATTCAAAAAGCTGAACTGATTTTATGGTTACTTGGCTGCAATTTTTTATTTTCCAAACTTCACCAACAGCCAGTTTTACTACACTACAATAGATTAGCAAATGCAAAACATGTTGCCACATAACAAGATGAAAGCTGATAATCTCATCCAGAGCTATCTTTAGCACCAATAAATTACAGTATATACATTACATGTGTCCATATTTGATGCTTCCTTTTGCTACATTCTTTACATGACTGACCAGTGTGGGTCAGAAAAACAATAGCTTTAGTAACAAAACACACAGAGAAAGACTTAAAGAGAGGCAGATGAACCCTGTCTATCAGCAGATTCTAATGGAACAAAGATGTTTGGGCTGAGATCATCTCCAGACTTTAAGCACAAAACCACGGCGCCTCTGTCTGTAAAACTATTACTGTGTCTGTCTGAAAATGAACTCAAATAATAACAATGTAAACAAAAACAAAACTAACCAAACTGCATCCTAATATTGTTCTGCATTCCAATTATATTTGTAAAATGTAATGTAATTCAGATGAGTACTACAATTACTATAAAAAGTGGTCACTAACTGGCCCTGATCCAGTTCCTCATGACAAAGGCACACAGTGACCTGCCCCTCTTGTCCCTATGGCAGCTTCATGTCTTCTCTCTCCTCCCTTTGTCTCTCTCTCCCAGTGGAAGTGTAGTGAGGAGCCAGGGCCCCTACCTCTAATTGCTGGTGAATGGAGTGTTTTCATGGGGTGTTAGGCAGGGCCCTCCCCTGGATTAGCATGCTTACACACATGCACACGCACACAAAACATGTACTCAGATACACAAATGGATTAGTGTGTTCACTCATGGGGAGAGGAGGCTGATTTGAGCAGACAGCAGCAGCCTTTGGAGAAAGCCTGGACAAACCAGCAGGATTTTCAGACACACACAAATACACAAAGCACACAATCCCAGCTCCCGAGTGGAGGCCCTGTGCTGTAAAAGACATATGGGGCGAATCATTGTTAACAGGGAGTACTGATTAACACATCTGGAGGGAGCTAGAGACGAGGGAGGTGCAAGGCAGCGGGGCACAGAAAAAAATGACAAAAACAATAAGTAAAGAGAAAACAATAGTGCCAATTATAGACTTCGATGATAGTTAGTCATTAACTCAGCAGAGAAACTTGAAACTAGCTGAAGATACGACTTTTCAATTCTTTCTACAATTGTACATGTTATTTAGCTTGAAATAACAGCCCACTTGAGTAATTTGTTTTAGTTTTCTCATTGTGACTAAATTTAAGCAAAAGACAAAAATTTATTTGTGTACGAATGAGTGTGTGTGCATTTTTAATGTTTTGTCCTTAACTTCTAACTTAAGTTTCTGTTTCCCCAAATCCCATTTTGCAATAACTGAAGTGATTTCTTGGACCACTTCTTACTTTTACTTTGCATACTCATATAAGCTGCTCTACCCACTTTTGTTATTCAAAATCATAACAGCATTGAAACAATTACTTCTCATTCCTTACTTTATTACTTCATGTTTGTAAGTTCTGTTCCTGAGCTTTTGTATCCTGCTGTACTTACTTATTGTCATGCCATAAGCCTAAGTCATACTCAATGTGCTGCTTTGGACTGATTTTATCTCATTTGTTTTCCATGGACACAGCATTATCTCCAGATTACTTTGAAGACTGTCAGTTAACCCTGAACCAAGGCCCATATGGAATTTTGTTGACTATTACTGCCTGCAATAAGCACATCATTTAATCTTTAATCTTTGCATCTGTGGTTTCAAGGTTTAACCTGGTGTGACACAACATAAACAGCATCAGATTAGTCAAAGTAAATTCACACCCTCATAGCACCATTCACTTAAATACAAACATGGTCCAATACCTGTATCTGTTTTGGCACACCTGTTTAGAGCAGCATGTTGACACTGTTATGCTCACTGCTGTTATTGTTTACTCTCATTAAACTTAATGAACAAGGCTTAGGTGAAAGGTTCCAAGAAACACACACTGTAAAAACAACTGAAATTGCATATACATTTATGTTGTTATAAAAAATGACCTCAACTTTATTTTTTATTATTCCAAACTTTTCTTTCCATAATAAAAGCAATGGTTCCCAACCTTAAATGGACAAACCCATACATTTATTTACTGATTTTAGAAAATAAAGTCCTACTTTATGTAATAAAATTATTGTTAGATATCAGAATATAAAATGTGTTACCGATTTTAGAAAGAGTAATAAATTTTATATTCTAAAAGTATGAGCTTCAAAGTCATATTATACATTAAGCTATGCATCCTTTCAAGCTAAATGTGATGCCAGAATCAAAATGCACACAAACACACTACGTCATTGGGATATTACATTGAGTTATATTGATTTCATAAACTCTTACCCTAACTTTAACATTAGTGACTACTTGCCTAAACATAACCTAACCCTAATCTTAACCTTAACTTTATTTGAACGGAAAACCCTGTTGCTCATAAGAAGGATTTACATCATGGGGACCTGCTTTTTGTCCCCATAAGGAAGTCAGGTCCCGTAAAGTGAGCATGTATACAATTTTTGTTCCTCACAATGTAATGAATACCCAACCACACACACATAAAACAAATTAACGGCACAAAATTATTCATGAATCATTTGTCATTTTAACCACAAAAAAGTTGCAATCATATTAGTAAGAGGATAAAACTAAGCATATATTGAATATAAATTGTGCCCACTAGGCTGGACCAATCAGATTAGTTTATTTGAGTGACACAGATGTAACAAAGAACCTGAATGGTGGTCTGACATTTAGACCAAAATCTTCACTCACCTTACACATAAATTGTTTTTTTCTTTGCTCATTGATTCTGCATTCTGCAGAAATCCACAACATTTTTTCTGTTCCACATGACATTTTTTCCATGTTTGTTTTTTTGTTTTTGTTTAATTGTCAAAAGCATCAAAGAGTCATGTCCCTGATTGGCTAATTAATCTGTCAATCACGCCCACTAAAATTGGAAAGATGTACATGATGGTCCTTCTCAACACAGCGCAACTCTTGGGTTTAGATGGTCCTGAGTCCTGACCTATGGTCCTGAGTCCTGACCTAAGGTCCTGTCATGGCTCTGCAGCACTGTTCTGTGTTTACTTTCTCCGGGAGAAAATTATGCAGAAGTGAGTGAGATTTCTCCACTCTGACTGGTTCCAGAATGTTTCTGTAACATCCTATACACCTCCAAAGTGGTCCAAAAAAACGCGACTCACACATGCGCCTTGCTCCAATGCGGCTCTCCAATGTGGTGAAAAGTATTCAGATCCCAAATTACAAGTACAAGATGATATTTTGTGTATGATCAAATAGAGACGCCGATTAAGGCAATTAATCTACACGTAACTTGCAAGTCACACACTGATGAACACTGTTATCAAACTATTTCCTCCTACAACACACACACACACACACATAAAAACACAAAATACATATATAATATACTACTGGATTTAAAAATATCTTGTTTGAGTGCATGTTTCTATTTTCCCTGCTGTTCTTAAACTGTGCATTGCAACACTAGAATTTCCCCATTGTTGGACAAGTAAAGGATATCTTATCTTATGCTTAGTAAGACACCAATTTAAAGTAATTGTTTGTAGAATTATTTGAAAAAAAAAAAAAAGACAAAATAAGATTTCTTTAGTAAGAGCTACTTTTAGTCACAGTCAGTGATGCATGTGGCTCAGGTGTGCAGGGCACCCCTGTATGATATATTCACTGGTTATTACCACCTTCCCATCTGTTGCCACTCTGATTTAAACCCAGCCATCATCCCTCTCTCCGCCCAACCAGGCCAGTCAATACCTCTACATTATTCAAACCCCTCCCCACTTAATTAGATATTTAATTGACTACTTGTAGACAGATGACTGACTCGCCTGCTGGCATAAATTCATGCAAAGGACACTCGACATTGCCAGATCCTGCAGACAGAAATCAACTGAATCAAGGAGCTTAAAGTGAAGCTAACCTCTGAACTCCTCCCACAAACACATTTCAAACAAAACTTTCTGCTAAAAAGCATGAGGAAAAGGTGAAAGGAGGGGCTCAGGGTGGAGAGCGCTGGTAGGATTGGTTTGATAACAGGTGTTTGTGATCAGCACAGTTTTGAGTGGACAATAAATGCTGATGTTAGCTGTTGCCTGGAAAATCCAGTTCATTTATAAAAAATATTTCAGAAAGTCAATCAAGGACATGAATCGTCGACATGCATTACGACAAAAAATACACATGGAAAATATGGAAAAAATACCACATGGAAATGAAAACCACCATGATTTCTGCAGAATGAATGAGCAAAGCACAAAGCTATTTTATTGTGAGGTAAGTGCAGTGGACAAACTAACAGATGCCATCAGCTCCTTTGTTTTATGTACAAGAAACTAATTTGACTGCCCAGTACATTGTAGAGTTGATCTGAAACACAGGCAGGGGGAGTGGTGACCAGACCTACTCTTTCGAAATTTGCTGAAGCATGGGCTCTGGATCCCAGGCAAATATATTGACATGAAACTTAATTTAATCAGTTTGCACTACACACCTTAAAAAAGGGGTCACCAATAAATTTTCAAGTCAAGGTCCAGAGCATTATGATATTTTGTAGTGATTTAGCAGTTAAATATACATTAAAATTTAATATACTGTATATATATACAATATATACGTATATATATATTAGGGCTGGGTACATACACATTTGGCGATTTGATGCGATTTTCGATACTTGGCTCACGATACAATTTGTATCTCAATATTGTGCAGTATGATTTATATTTTTGATGCGATTCGATACATTAAAAATCAGGCATTTTTTTCCTCAGATCAAAGCCTTTTTAACTATATTTGCAAATTAACTTATTTTATGCAAGTTCTTATTTATTACTGTGACTTCAGTTTATGGTAAAATAAGATTTATAAACCAAACTACATGTTTTATTTGTTTAATTGTAAATGTAAATAGACCTCATTACGAAGCTGCAGTTTATTTTTGTAGTTTTTTTACATTATAATTCTGTATTATTATATTGATCATAAGAGAAAACTACTCTAAACAGGAGTTAGGGTTGGGAAATCGCATTGATGTGCTTTAGTTGGGAAACTTTGAAAACAACAGGATCAACATCAGTTGTTTTTCTACATATGCAGATCCAGAGGATTTACTGTCTCAAAACACAGTACCACAGTGAGTACCAGTAACTACCAGTGGTATGTACCAGTAACTGCTGGTACAAGTACCACTCAAAGTACCACTGTAGGTACCAGTGTAAGTACCACAGTAAGTACCAGTAACTATCAGTGGTATGTACCAGTAACTGCTGGTTTAAGTACCACTCAAAGTACCACTCTAGGTACCAGTGTAAGTACCACAGTAAGTACCAGAGTTAAGTACTAGTAAGTGTCACTGTTAGTTACTAGTAAGTGACACGGTACTTAACTAGTAGGTACCGTGGAGGTCTTTTAAAGTGCTACCCACTTTTCTTGCTGCGCTCAGTCTGCACAAAGCTTCTTCAAAGATTCACGGCTTTATTCTACAGTCTTTCTGCGAGTGTTTGGTTTGAGGGCTGTGCTGTGCGGTTCGGATGGGGCAATGCTTGGGTCTGGATCTGGACCAGAATCCGCCTTTCAGTGACTTGGGATATAGGCAAATGCTCAACTGAATGATATAATGTGAAGTTGCCCCTTGTGGCACGTTTTCTAAAACTTCTTTCTTGTCTAACAACCCTATAAGCTCTTTCGTGCACGGCTCATAAAATTACAAAAATCTCTTTTTGCTTGTTGGTTTATTGTTCATAGTCTAATCAAACAATAACACAATTAAACAACATGGAATTTGCAATTGTTCACTCATCTGTGTTGCGGTGCTTCTTAAAACCAAGCAGACACTAGTTGATAGTGTGTCTTGTATGCTGTGACTCTCCAGATAGAAAGCAATAATGCAGCTGAACTCCCCTGGCAAGTTGCTGGGCCTACTGTATGCTAATGGGGAGGATGAGACGCTCTTCTCACATAATGGGGTTTGACAAAGTGAAAATTAACACAAGCCCACTCCTGCTGTTAGTGTTGGAGGGGCTCACAGTCACAGCCTGCACACATGCACACCTTTCAGACAGATACGCTCTCATTCTCACCCAGACATTTACGTGGTTGGTGCCCCCCTCTCACACACTGCTGCTACCCCATCGATGTGTTTGTGTCCCTGGCATAAACATCTCACCATCCCTCCTCCTTACTTCCTACCTCCTTTCTCTTCTTCTCTGTTTGCTTCAATGGACTTTCATGACAACTCATTCCGTAAGGGTCCTTTTTTCTCTCTCTTTCCCCTTCACTCTCCCCAGGTGAAATATTGATGGATTTTTTATGAATAGCTATGAAAAATTCATTCAAATTCCAAAATGAAAAAGCGTAAACATTCCGCATCTGCCTATGCCGCCCGCATTCATTATCCTTCACAACATCCTCACTCCTGCCACAGCCCCCACCCTCCACCCACAATGCCGTCTACCTGAAAAAGACATGCCGCTCTGTCTCTTTTTCCGCCACTTGGCCTAATTGCTTAATTTGACCTGCTCTCTCATCAATTAAAAGTCTGTCAGTGCTAGACAGATGGAGGATGGATCAGAGGCCCAGTCGATGGACAGATCAATGGCAGAACGGCTCAATAAGTAAATGGAGATGGCCGGTGAGGGAAAGGGAAATCTGCGTCGGAGAGAAACAGAGCAAATTGAACAGGCTGTCATGACAAAAAGTGTCTCTACAATGTGCCTTGCTAGGATTGGCACAACAGTCTCTCACTTATGCTTGGTTCACTTCTTAGAGTCATTTGATAGTTTGTACTAGAATATAGTTTGAGAGTGTATTTTGAACACAATTTTATGTAAAAATGCTAATAATATCAACATTTACTGTAAGTGTATAAAATACAGTAAATGTAATAAAGGATATCTCACAACATTGAAGGTTTAGGTTAAGTTTAAAATGTTCTTTATTGTCCACATAAAAAATTTTGCATTTGACCAATCCTTGAATAATGTAGTGTTTGGGGAAACACGTGGCTTGTTGCGGACTACTGTAGCTGGAAATTTGATGCACTTCTTGGCTGGATTTGATACTTGGGTGGTATAGATAAAGGCAAAAGGAATTAGAGATTATAAAAAAAAAAAAAAAAAAAAAAAAGATCAACCAGAAGTAGCATTAGGGTTAGGGTTTTCCATAACAGAAAATATGTGTTTAGAGATTACAGAGTGCTAGAAAAGCAGGGTTGCTAAATGAGTATGCTTAGGCTTCTCATTGTAAGGGCAGTTCTATTTGCCGATTCACCATGTGCTGTCATGTAGTACGCATATGTTTGTCATGTTCAGACATCAGCATTTGTTAGCTTAAGGCACTGTGGCCTATGTCTGCAGTGCAATGACACTTTGTCGTGGGTTGTGACTTCAGATTGTGTCTGGCTGGTCCTGGTGCATTAAAAGATCTTTTAGTAATTTCAGTTACTTTACCTGGCAAACTACTTTAATAACTCAATCCTGCAGTAACTACTTTAACTACTTTAGGTCAAAAATAACAGATAATTACTTTTTCTCAGTACTGATTATAATCCTTATTTATTTCAGTTTTATTTATTCAGCCTCACTGAGATTCAAAATCTTTTTTCCAAAGTCTCTGGCCTAGTTTGTCATGCTACTAAACCCATACAAACAAAAAAACATGATTGTCAATAAAAAATTTCTAAAGCACAATGACAAATCAAAATGCTCATTTTAGGTCAGATTTTTAGACAAAACACTGACTTATTCAACACAAAACACAAGTACTTTCTTTAGTAAACATTTTGGTTTCAAACTAGTTTTGATAAAGCTCAAAATGATTCTAAACTTCTTCAGAAAATATTCCAATTGTCATGTGTGTCATTTTTGTTATTTTAACAAGTATTGGTACTTGTTTAAATGAGTATCTACTTTTGATAGAGGTTTTACTGTCGATTAGCATCTCACTTTGATACTTCTGACAAACCTATTTCAGTCATGTCGAGATTGGCTATGTACACTTTGGTCTGGAGTTCTGCTTCAGTGCTTCTGGAGTCTGGCTATACAATCATTTATTTTTACCTAGTTGAAAAAGACACAAATCTTCCTCAAATGTGCAATGACTAATCAACTCAAGCAGCAAAGCATAGTTTTGTAAACAAATAAAACACAGACTGTCACAAATAATATAAAGATTAGCATGAGCCACACATGCACATTGCTAAATGCAACCACTATTATTTGGTTGTTTTCATCTTCAACACCTTGTTTTAATTAGCTTTCTCATGAGAGAACAACTCAGACCAATTAAAGCAGATTATCAAAGGGGTCTTGGGCAGGGTGCGTGCCCACTCTGACTGCTCTCTTCTGGGACTGTCCCGGATGAAAGGGCCAGCTGCACACGCAAACAAACTGGCAAGATACCACACACAAATATGGACATAAGCTGATGGATCATCTGGTAGAACATAGGTTACATCTGAGAGACCTAGGCTTGATTCATCTCTTCTTCACTGGCCATTTCTGAAAAACTAAAGACTCTGTCAATAGATCTATTTTTTTGTAAGTTTGCTACAATTTGAAAGGCCATGATCACTGCTTGATCTGCATCCAAAATAATGAACAAAGGCAGTCCACTGTTCATTCTTGTGCATTGACCTGCTGCTGATAGATCACATGGGAGATACAGAATGGGGTGCTCCACTGTGTCCCTCAAGGGGAACTAAAACAACTTCATCGATGCATCCACTAATGGAGACACTTGCCAGCAGTGAGCAATGACCTGCTCAAAATTGGACCATAAAAACACATGAAAGGTGTTAAGAACAGATCTGGGTTTAAAGGAATCATACCAGCAAAGTCAAGTGCTTATGTTATGATAAATCAATGAAAGCTTTTGTGGAGGTCCATTCTGCACAGTGATCCTGATAAATAGTTTGGGTGAGTAGCCCTGAGCACAGGTATAATGTTAAGTGTCACCATTTGTCTTTCTCACACCATTTACTCCAACATCAAAACATACATAACAGACATATCTGGGTGTAGTTTTAATAGCGTGTTTATACCTATCTTGTATTTTAGTGAATGTTCTCCTGCTGATGGTACGTTAATAGCACTCCAAGGCAGTATGTGTTACAATGATTTTAGTAGGGTGTATGGGCTGATAGTACTGGTTTGATCCCTAAGGGGCCAGCCAGGGGAGTCCAAAGTTCAAAGGTCAATCACAGAAGGATCAATGTCACTCAAGTAAGAGGTTTAGAACATACACATGCATTAGTGTATCATTTTATAAAAGTGGTGCCTTTTTCACTTTAAAGAAGAAAGACATAAATAAACATTGCTCTATTAAAAATATCAGTTTAGTAAGTGGACAAAAGTTTTCAGAATGTATGTAAAAAAATAAGGTACATTTCTCTATTGGTCAACTACAGGTTGACCCATATGTTTTTTCTTTGGCCAATGATGGTGCAAATTGGGCAAACTTTTTTTTTTTTAAAGAAATTGCAACTATATGTATTCACAAAAACTGTATAATATATGAAAAAATTAAACTAATCTGTTGTGATAGCACCATATTGAGACGGTCGGATGGACCTGATGGTCTTCTCACTGTTTACTGAACAATCTCTTGTACCTAAATGCGCAAATACAATCTTATCTTATCTACTCTAGTTTAGTGAGAACAGAGAGAGGTGTGTGGGACGTGCAGAGGAAACTTAAGGCAAAGTGACTTCCGTGGGACTTCATTAAGCTAATTTGGCCACCGATACTAACAGGGTTTGGGTGAGGAGAAGGTGAGGAGCAGCCTCTGAGATGAAATGAACAGTTATTAGATCAGACTCACCAATTGTCTTTTACTGCTCATGGCACAATTACACTCAGTGCCATACTCCACCACATACACAGTCAAACAAAAGCATTGAAAGCCTGAATGAAACAAGTAAATGACACAGCAAAGGGGCAGCAAAAGGGCTAAACTAATTTAACCAAATAAATACCTTTTAAGTTGTAGAATGCCTTTTTTGTATGTGTAAGTGTGGCATGTGTTTAATATTTGACAAACTTTTTTTTAAGCTTTAGCAGCTTAAAGTGTGTACTTTAATCATCTTTACCTTTATGGTCCATTACATTCATTGAATTTCAATACAATGGGTATCGAACGTCTTTTTGTTGTTGTTTGTGTATATATTTCCTTTTTATGAATATTTCTTGAGAAGTTTCTGTTCTTAGAGGGCAAAACGAAACACTTGCACCTGTGCAGACTCAAAGACAGGATTGAGTCTGGAGGCTGCAGACAGAAGGGAACAGAGGGTCGACCGAGAGAGGAGGGAGCGCGTGTCGTTCCTAATCTAGTTTGTCTGTCGTAATCGTGTCAATGTCACTCTCAATCAGCCAGCCACAACTAGGGCTATACAACTTCACTTTGATTGGCCCAAACCTTGCCTTTTAAATGACCTCTACAGAGAAGGTGTTCATACACACAAAGATGAAGATGAAGAGGATTGAGACTTTAAGAGACAATATGAGAGAGTTACAGTATCTCTTGACTGTTCGTTTCATTGACGACTTTCTTTGTTTAGAATTTTCCCTGTGACAGCTACTCATTGGCTGCTTTTTATACAGACATAGTTGTGTGACCCAAAAAGGTTTAATTCTATTTTAAAGAGAACATTTTTAATTAACATGAACAATGTCATTAAAAACTACTACTACTAAAAAATATATTAATAATAATGAAGCAAAAACATATTTGACTTTGGCCCACAACCTCAATGACTATGTGCAGTGTACCAGCACATTACTGTTCAGATTTTATACATGTTCTCTTCTGGCTGTTGATGTTTTTGGGTTTTTTGCGCAGAGTGGTTTTGCTGATTTTTGTAGTTTTTGATCAGTTTGTTTATCACTGCTCATGAGAACAGAAAAAGCAGTATTTAATGTGAACTTTCTTTTACAAATGTTTTTGTATTATTTTTTTTAGGAAAAATAAAAGTATTTGTATAATTTGTGTAGAAGTTCTCCTGATGTGAACTTTCACACTGTCATTCTTCATATTAAGTCACACAATGTTGTTTTACTGCATAGCAACCCTTTAATACGTCTTCAGTTAACCCCATTATATTTAAGAACACTCCATCAAACACAAATCTAGAATTTTGAATCTGTTTTGGTTCTGCAGTGAGAGCATTAAACTTGTTTTTAATTGTAAAGCAGAACAGTTGGAGTATTCTAAGATTTGTTTATTTTGTTCAAAGTCAATGATAATAAAGCTTTTTCTGATCCTGGCTGACTTCGCAGAGCTCACAACTCATGGAAACAGATCAAAAATATTTTTTCTTCTCTCTTGCAATGTTTTTAGGTTTTCTTCGGACTCTCTAGGCTTCTATCCAAAAAGGTAATTGAACAAGACCAAATGATATTTACAAAATTATAAATTATATTAGACATTTCTAAAACAACCGAAGTTGAAAACAGGAAAGGAAAAAGGAAAAAAAAAAAAAAACACAGAATAAAAAGACTGAACTTTGATACTGGGTTCTTTGGCTTTGACATTTACGAAAGGTTACAGTAGTAGAGTTTAATTATATGCATAGTAGGGCTGGGCAAAAAATCGATTTAATCGATTAATCGAATTTGGAGGTCAAATCGATTTGTATTTTTAGAAATTCGATTTTTTTTACTTGGATTTTGCGGCGCTTGCCTCGTCCTTACAGGCTTCCGTTGAGCATTGTGCGCTCAGTTCTAGTCTTTCTCACGCAGCTAAAGTCGTGTACACATTGAAATGGTCATTGTTTTGGTCTTCAGAAAAGAATAATTAATCACCAAACTCACCCTGTAATGTTGTCATGCCTCTGTGTGCCTCTGTGTGTGTGCCGCGTCTCTGCAGTCCTCCTTATGCTAACAACAGCTGCTAACATTGCTAACAGTAGCTGGCGCTTCTGTGCTTGTTCATGTTTAGCGACTTTTTCAAATTGAAAAACGAATTCAGCGTTTGAATAGCGCAGAATCAGAGCTTTAAAAATAGGTATAGCATGCCCTAAAGGACTTAGTTTTGCGGTAGTTTTTAGTTAAAAACCCTCCGCAATGCTAAACGTAGTGCTACAATTACGCACAGACGGCAGCCTGGGATACAAAAAAAAACAAACACAAACGCAAATTTGAAGAAGCCTTGCTGTTGTTTGACAAAAATTAAATGCCTCAAATGCCTATAGCGAAAAAGAAGCGCTGCAGCAGCTAACAGGAGAGACAGAGAGGGCAGGATTAGCTTTGGTCAAATCCTGTTCTTATTGGCCACATTGGTAACACTTTATATTAATGCACACTATTAAGCATTAATAAAGCATCAGTTAATGATTAAAAAAGTATTTATAAAAAATGAGTAAACATTAATAAATGCTTTATAAAGCTTATAAATCATTTATAAAGACTGCATTAGTAAATGCTTAAAAACGCTGTGCTTTAATAAACAGTTTATTAATATGTAATAACTAATATCTATTAAGCCTTAACAAACATTTGTAGACACTTAATTACTTTGAAATTTAACTGTTTTTTACCAACATCAACACACTATCTAAATTTTTATTAGCAGTTAATAGATGCTTTATAAAACCTTTGTTGAGTAAAACTGGTATTTATAAAGCATCTATTAATTGTTAATAAAGTAACTAGAGTGAGCTTATCTAAAGTGTAGTCTTATTTTGCCTTATAAGACATTTATTAAAGTATTGCAAACACCAGTGCACAAATTAGATTTATTATTCAAACATCACAGTATGAACGTTTACACACCGAAATACATCAAAATAACCACATTTTCACATTACTTTCCCATAAAATAAATACAGAATAACATGAACATCTTTTAATGGTAAAGTTGTGTCAAAGTCTTTATAAATGTCGAGGCTGTGATTGACGCAGTTCAGGATTAGTATGTTGTATTTTCTCAGACAAAGTCAATCTTCAATAAATCTAAAATGTTTTTTTTTTTTTTTGGTTTTGTTTTATGTTGTAGCAATAAGTTTTCATTCACAAAACATCAAAATATTCTCCAGATAGTGTGAAGCTAAAGGAAATATTATTTAAATCCAATTTTTTATAATAATACCAAAAGTAAATGGACCTACTCACTAGTCTGAAATGTGAAATGACAATACATTTTAATAGTATTTTAAAAACAATGTTATGAAGGCAAACTCATCACAACATTTTAGAATGTGAACGGTACGTATCACAACATAAAAATGGTATAAACAGTTTAAAAAGATAACCTAGCACTTACGGTATAAATATGAATGTACACAAAATGACTGCTTAACATGACTGAAAAAGGTTTGTTGTTGTTTGTTCACAACAAGAGATGATTATTAAGATTGATTAAGACATTACTAGTCTAAATGTCTTAATCAACCAAATCAATGCCACACATTTTGTAATAACTGCATTTCATTTGCTCAGTCTCTAGAGAGTCTTATTGACGTCCAGGTGCTCTGCAGGTGCTCGATATGGGCACCACAAACCAACTGTTGTGGTACCCTGATGATACCTGTGATGTTTCACCCTCGACCTGCCAATTTCTTCTCTTCCATTTTTCCTCTTCAATAGAGGCTGAAAACATATTGAATCTAACAGATATGAAATACTTGCAATAATCATTTGTTAACAATTACTAACTTTTGTCCAACACTAAGACACAAAATAAATGGCATGGCATTCGTGTAAAAGAACACATTGTTTTTTTTCCCAACACTGACATGTAAATAAACTATTTATTGTTATTATTGGTTTCATTATATTATATACAATAGTCTAATCTATATGAAGTAAAAATGGCAGAAGGCAGAGTATCACAAAAGGTTGCTCAAGTATCATCAGTCACGTACCCCAGTCTGACAATAACCATTTCAATGAAACCAAACTTTCTGAAGGACAAAAGAAGTCATATAATTTAACATATGAAGAGATTATTATCATTATCTGATATTTTTACTAAATATTCACAATTGTGGATTAACCAGATTAATCTCAAGAAGCACAAGCAAAGGAAAAAACATACATAGAAATTATTGACAATTATTTTAAATCAAGTCACAATACGTATTTCCAAATCTTCCAAGAAGTTTTGCAGCTGTTGTGAATGTCCAATATACATGCATGCCACACCCCCACACACATAACATTTCCATGGGACATTACATTAACCTTACATTCTTTTTATGAATCCTTACCATAATGTTAACTTTAGTGACAGCTGGCGTAAACTAACCCACTGCTGTACATGGTGCGAGACTCTTGCAAGACTTCCTTAAAACCATTATGCGCCCTTGTACGCAGACCTGTGCAGTGCAAGCTCGCGACCGCAAAGAAGGTAGAGAGGCAGGTCGCAGCGGTCTGGCAACTTTCAGCACAACGTGGAAAACATTCTCGCGTCAAATGTTACTAAATCCGATGGAATTACTTTTCAGCATGTATTAGCTTGTGTCCAAGTGGACAAGCATTGTCCTCAACTGCTGTGGGCTACTACTGGTCTTTTCAAGGCACTAGTCGCACTAGAATATTTTTATGACGTGAATACTTGCAATTCTAACTTTTGTCCACACATAAACAAAATAAATTTTAGATGGCATTCGTAAAAAGAAACATTTTTTTTTCCCACACTTACTGACATGTAAATAAACTATTTTATTGTTATTATTGGTTCATTCAATATAACAACAATATATAAATACAAACAAATAAGAAAAATCATATAAATCAATAATGAAAAGTAAAAATGGCAAAGGCAGAGTATCACAAAAAGGTTGCTCAAGTATCATCAGTCACTACCCCAGTCTGACAAAACAAAAGTAACCATTTCAAGAAACCAAACTTTCTGAAGGCAAAAAATCATATAATTTAAATTGAAGAGATATTATCACAATTATATTCGGAATTTTTACTAAATATCACAATTGTGGATTAACCAGATTAATCTCAAGAAGCACAAGCAAAGGAAAAAACATACATAGAATTATGGACAATTTTTAAATCAAGTCACAATACGTATTTCCAAATCTTGTCAAGAAGTTTTGCAGCTGTTGCATACTGAATGTCCAATATACATGCATGCACACCCCCTCACACATTTTCATATTTCATGGGACATTACATTAACTTACATTCTTTTTATGAATCCTTACCATAATGTTAACTTTAGTGACTAATTGCTTAAACGTAAACTAACCCCTGCTGTACATGGTGCGAGACTCTTGCAAGACTTAGAAAGTGCTTAAAACCAATGCGCCCTTGTACGCAGACCTGTGCAGTGCAAGCTCCGCGAACGAGTGCGCAAAGAATCCGTAGAGAGTTATTTTCGGTCGCAGCGGTCTGATGCACTTTCAGTCATAATACGTGCATTCTCGCGGTAATCTACTGAATTGCGTAGCTTTGGGCACTGCAGTGGACTGCTGCTGGTGTACCAGGCACTTCGCAAGAAATTCGGGCACGTCTCAGACCAAACTTGCCTCGCAGTCTGTGTATACATCTTTTGTCTTCAAAATGCAATGAATACCTTTTTAAAATGAGTAGATTTAAAATGAAATCCGGAGTCCTGTCATGTAAATACAATTTCAAACATGATGATAAAACATGATGAGATGTTGGGGGTCAATATTAGTTGGTAACTAGTCTTATTGCATCCATCTAAAGGCATGACTAGAATATCGATTGAACCAATATCATGTAACTAATACCTGATACTGCAAAAGTTCATGGATTATCGCCAATAACTGATGCCATATTGGATCGATTCATCACTAAAACTTGTGTATTATACAGTATTTGTATCATAAAAAATACCACCTTAGTACTGCTTCATTACATCTACTTGCATCAATGCATCTAATGTAACTATTTCGTTACTTACCAAGTACCAGTGAGAGATGGAAACTGCCAAAATCCTTATCTGTAACACAAAAATGCATAGTCCATTAGAACAAATTCAATTCAGCTCTAAATCACGTCACAGCGGAGCTAATGCATGGATCTATAGTAGTCTGGGATAATTAACGTTAGTAATAAGATATCATGGCTCTGATTGATCCTTTATTTCCATGTCCACACCATAAAATGACCTGAGCTCTGCGCAGCACACCATCAGTCTAATGCAGCATTGATTCTAATCTGGGATATACAGAGGGCTTAAGACGGCAAACCTCTGTAAAAGAAGACTATGGAAGGAATAAAATGAACCAGTCAGGTGCATGCATACAGTATATTTACTGAAGATAGGCAAAGTAATTTCTTAACCATTTAAATCTTCAGTTGTCATGCAACTGAAAAGGAGAAAAAAATGTCCTAATGTCACAGAGAACCTTACAATTTTAAAATCTAAACAAATAACATGTCAACCAAAGCATTTCTTTTAGGTGATTGTATCTCCAGAGACTTGGCTTGTGTAGTTTATTAATAATATAGTTTTGATAACCAAATACTAACAAATTATCAAAAAATTGTATTGAAAATGTTGCAATTTCTAAACACCAATAATAATGGGACAACTAATTTTTTGATTGCCCACAGTGGTGGTCAGACAAATTAAGCAGTATGTCAACTGCGTGACGACAGGACACTAGTCTTTAAAACCATCTGAGGTTATTTAAGGCAAGTGGATTGTGCCAGGAAATTGGTCGTCACTTGAAGATCCTGCAATAGATTTACAAACCACCAGAGGGCCAGACTGAATCCAAAATTCCACCCCTCATACACACACAACACACACCACAGGCCAAGCACATTCCTGTCTGACTGAATGAAACACTGGATAAAATCCACAGTCATTAAAAACAGATCTCTCAGAGGACGGACATATGATGCACAACACTTTCTCACAGGCAAATGGTTCTTTCCATTGTATAGTCTAGTCTTATTCTTCAGTCTGATCACAAACACTGTCACCCATGTGCAGTGTTTCCGTTGGCCTCAAAGGCTTGGCTCGGCGGGTGGTGAGGTTGTTAAGTATTAAAGTAATGCCTATTTATATTTTTGTTTTCTTTATCTAAATGGTGTAATATCAAAGAGAATAGCTTTTTTACTTATCAAGCTAAGTTAGTAATTTGTAATTTTTATTGAATTTGATAGCCTATTTATGCTTGATGTTGTTCTGGCCCTTTTACACTGATAAATTGAAGCAAGCGCAGTTTTAGCTTGCACTCGCTAACGGACTAAAGTGTTTATAAGGAACATTAATATCCTGTTAATTTCAGCTTTGTCTTGTCATGGTTTCAATGTAAGTTTCTCCTCCGCTTGTGTGTGCGTGGTGCATGTGTGTAGCCTGTGTGTGCACTCAGAGACGAGGATTCCTCACAGCTCCAGGAGGCAGAGCGGCGCAGAGCGAGAGAAAGAGCAAGTCCTTCGATACTTCAACTATGTTTTTAATGAAGTTGTGATATTGCACGCGTGACTAATAAAAGTTTTATTACGACACACAAGATTATTCCTTACTGACATTGTAGCACTCGTGTAGACTCCACAAATGCAGGACAGCTCAATTTTAAAGGGAACATTTTGCTGTTGCAACCAGGATTGTATAGCATGGCGAGCCACCACACACACACATGAATGCAATGAAACACTTATATAGATATCTGAGGTAGAACTAGTGCATAAATCGTGGCATTAGAATTATTAGAACAAGTCAAGAGGTGTAGGGTGCATGTTGTTTTAGGCAGCTTAATGGGTAAAGCATAAGATCAGCATTGGCTGGTGAATTTGAGCCATTAACAATTGGATTCTTTGGTTTCTAAAACTTGCAATTAAATATGTTGCAAAAATTGTTTAGTAGAAACAAGATTTGGCATTAACAAGAGACAGCTAGAAACAAACACAGACAGACAAGCTTATATGGATGTGAAGTGAGTAATACAGAGTAATATCAAACAGGTGAAGTGGTGGGAACAGCACAGCTCAAACCAGCTGACAAAGACAATAACACCACCACAAGATACAGATGCACCAAAATGGTTGCTTGTTTGAAACTCCAGCAGGTGTAATCCATACCACTTCTTTCTGCAGACAATGACTTGAAGAACAAAAAGCATCACCGTGTTCACATTAACGAGCCAACATCGGAACTATTTTACATTTTAGTGAGTCACAAAGAAGCTTCTCAGCAGCATGTCACTGTTCTCAAATCAAAGCTATAGCGTTTATAGCAGACAAAGCTTTGAAAGTGGGCCATGGATCGTAAAAACGTCTTTGTCCCGCCGGTGTACTAAAAAATGACGAAAGAGTGCATTTTGAGCCTGTGATTGGGATAGTGCATGTGTTACTGAGCTTATTATGTTCACTAACATCACAAGCAACGCTCCTGTGTATTCAGATGTCAAGATGTAGTGTTGAGTTGATCTTTTTTGATTTTGATTTTTGAGTTATGTTTCCAGATGAAACAACACAGCAGTCGACTAACATCCCTGGCTTCTTGATCGAGATCTAACCTAAGTATTAACACCATCTGTTAAAAATGCTGTAGAAACAATTCTTGTTCTTTTTCTTCAATTGTCAGTGTAGTGTAAGTGTAACTTTGTCATTAGAGCTCTTGCAGCTGACGTCACACTATCCCAGCATGGGTCGATTATTTATGCTATCTAAACCAGTGCAATTTCCAAAACATGAACAGATTTGCCTCAGAATTAAACTATTTATACTGCAATTGGCTTCAAGTAAATCCAGAGGCAGCTCAAGTACTGCTAGTAGTACATGTACTACAGTTTGAGAAACACTGGTCTAGTACAAATGTGGTGTGTGCTATTGGTGGATCAGATATTGTAACTCTGATTTTAATGCGTGTAATCTCCTGTTGACTTGCTACCTCTCCAGGGGCTTTGCACCCATAAAAACACCAGACTATTCAAACAAGGCCCATGAACTCCTGTTTTAAACAAAGGCATAGTGACAAGTCAGTGCCTAAACTCTATCACGAAGCACAGCCAAAGCTGTGCCTGCCCAATGATTAAACATAGTCAAAGCTGTTTTTTAAGCATGGTGAGCTGCGGCACAAGAATGGGCCAGTAAGTAACAGTAAGTGTTTGCAGGCAGGTTGTGAGCTCTTACTGCTACAATTCTCCAGGTTGGGTTAAAAATGAGGACAACATCAAAATGGAAACCAAATAACATCAAACCTAAGCTTCAAGCAAACAAAGAAAAACCAAAACAAGATCTAAGGTTCCTGTGCAAAAACCAAACAAGATCTAAGGTTCCTGTGCTGATACAATGTACCTGTATATCAAAAGGTACAGTATTGGAGGTCATTATTTTATAAAAGCACTGGACATTAGTGACAGTAATAAAGATGTCAGAAGAAAGATGATGTAAGTCTGAGTTTAGAGCTGGGTTCTGATAACAGCTGCATACCTGTGGATGGTCTGGGTAGCCCCTCTGAGATTCCATGTATACCAGCACATTCTAACCATTATTTTTTTAACTGTTGTCTATGTGACACACTGCCAGTACTCTTTTGCCAACTTTTGTAATTACGTTAAATGCGAAACAGCTACAAATATCAGTGCTTAGTACATGTTGATTAAAAACAATTCCGGCTCAAGAAGAAGATATGAACTGTACTCAAACACTGTACTGTCCAAATGTAAATGTTGATGGAGTTTTATTCCCAGTGACAGCTGGTTATATGATATTTTGTGGTGTGTGCAGGTCTTGGTGAGTGCAGTTGTCCTTGTTAGAAACGAGCATATGTTACAGGTGGTGTGTGGAAAAGCAGTAGAGTTGGCAGGAAGCACTTAGTGGATTCTTCTGCCAGGGTGAGCACCAGAGCCAAGGTGAAATCAGTGTGGACTGTACAGTTGAGTAATAGACAATGTGTGTGTAAGGAATGAACAACTGTTAATAATTTAACTGTATATTTGACATTGATCAATCTTGTGAAAAGTTTAATCTAGACAAAAAAAACTTTCTTCACTTAGATCTGAACTCCAAATTAATTAAGTATAGGCTCAAAACAGACATGATCATCAAGAAGGCTCATTTCTCATCTCTTTACTGACCCGACCGGCAGTGCACATGGAGTGCTCTTGCTTATTCTGTGGAGCCCATCTGTACGTGTGACTGTGCACCACTATGCAGTTTTCCTGCCTGGCCTACAATCTGCCCACAGCACACACCTTACCTGCTGCTTTCTGGTTGCCCCACAAACAGTGCTTATTAAAGTTTAGCTAACTTTTTAAATTGTAAATAACTCACTTAGTGTTTTTCACTAAAAAGTCTATGATAAATGCAGCACTTTTTGTAAGAAAATAGCCCACGTACTCTCTGAATCGAAGAATTTGATTCAGATAATATGTATGGGGCTATGTTAAAGATGTATGAGTTTATGAATTATTATTGTTATTGCTAAGTTAAAAACCTGAAACTCCGACAGCCCCATCATGTCCCTATGTCCCTGATCTATGTCTTTGTGTAGGAGTGAAGAGATTTTTTTTTGTTGGCCGATTCTAACCACAAGCCGCTGGTTTTCAGCTTCCTAAACTTTTCACGCACAGATCAAGATTCTCAAGTAAATCTCATGTCCACACATTGGATCATTTTATGATAGCTTTAAAACGGACATAAGAGAATAGAGGTAAAGAAAAAACTGAAAAAGAAAAAACAAAGTCTAACTGAAGAGTGAATCGCAGATAAAGATAATTCAATAAAGGGAATACGCATGACCTTTTTACAGTGGCCCTGAAGGGCAAAACACAAACACAACCTAAAAAACATGCCCAAAAAATTCAGAAACACACACCAAAATGTGAAAACGCAAATTCAAAAACACTCACCAAAATACAAAAACACAAACACATTTAAAAACAGGCGTCAAAATTGGAAAACCCACCAAAATTCAATGAAGCACATTATGACAAGAGAGACATTCGCTTTTAAAGGCCAAACTGACAGCCTCATCCTGTCAGATCTCAGAAGCTAAGCAGAACAGGGCCTGGTCTGTGATTGGATGGGAGACCGCTGGAACACCAGATGTTGCGTTTGTATTTTTGAATTTTGGTGCGTGTTTTTGAACTTGCAGTTTTGTTTTGAATTTGCATTTGTGTTTACGATTTTTTATGCGTGTTTCTGAATTTATGTTTCTGAATTTTGATAAGTGTTTTTGAATTTGCACTTGTGTTTCTGAATTTTGATTTGTGTTTTTGAATTTGTTTTTGTGTTTTAAATGTTTGGTGCGTGTTTTTTAACTTACGTTTGAGTTTTTGAAATTTGGTGCATGTTTTCAAATTTGCATTTGTGTTATCAATCGTTGGTGTGTGTTGTTGAATTTGCGTTTGTGAATTTGTATTTGTCTTGCCTTTCAGTGCAACTGTACCATTTTCTAACTATGCAAATAACAAAATAAAATATGTATGCCAATATTTTCCAAAAAAACGTCTTGTACTGCTCCACTGTCATGTTCTGCAGATGTGTAAGTAGGTTACAAAAATAAATGGGATCAGACAAAATAGCGCACTTGTGCCATGTGCTGGGCGCTGTGCTCTTGAGCTCAAAGTTGTAAAAACACAAAAAAAATTGTAGAGTGGCGTGAACTGTAAGCTGGCAAGTCCTGTATTTTGAGCTCCTGCACATTCTTTTTTTTTTTTAGATTTGGACCGTGAAGTTTTTCTAACTGTGAAATTTTTTCTCAATACATTTTTGCAAAGTTTTAGACAAGTTAACTGTCTCAGTAATGGTCATATTACTACAAAAAAGTAGGACATGACTTAGAATGCTTTCTATCTGGAAAAAAAAGTCTGCTCAAGTGATACACAACTTAACCCTTTCATGATCTAACCAAATATAGGCAGACAAAAATTTTGTGACATTGTTCTTAACATGTGTCCAGAGTGGATTAATTGGGACCACTTGTGTGTGTGATGTGGTCGATGGCAGCTGCATGTGCTGCTGAGAGCCGGTTTGGGGTATGTATGATAAATAGCATCCAGACATGGGGTAAAGAGGCAGGGCATCCCACATGGACCATTATTATACCCATCCTGCCAACAATGGCTTCATGAAACAACCAGGAAAATGTTTATGTTTAAACTGACATTTGGTTCATATTGCAGAGTCACTTGTATCAGTATTTTTAGGTCAGGTTAGGTCTATTTTGATGTTTGTATACTTGAAACACATATTATATTTGTGGTTAACTGGTGCTCATTTTTTGCGAGCAATTCTTTGCTACTAAGGCTGTAGGTAGGGGTGTGTGATATTGACTAAACTACAATTTACTAGGAGCGAGATCAGTTTTAGTTTCATCAAAAATCACAGTTTAAATTTGCGTTCATGTAAAATATCTTTATATTGCCTTGATGAGGTAACTAGCATAACATACTTTTCATGGAAATTTACATTTCATTGCAAATGATTAAACTCACTTCTTACTCACTCAGAGCATGACTGATCCTGACAATTAGAAAACATAAAGTGTCCTTGAGAAAAGAGAGAACATGAGAAGATTGTGAATCACACTATGATGATTTGACTGCAACAGCATAATGTCCCAACAGACTGAGATCACAATTCATTCATCACCATATTGCCAAGTCCTAATTTTAGATGATAAAAATCACTCAACCTCCCTATGCACTTTCACTAAACAGCCCCTATAATGGTAGCATAGTCAATACAACCATTTTTTTGGTTTTGTTTAGAATAAAATCCTGAGACTTAACGTTTTCAGCACACTAGAAGACTTTTGGTCCAATTTCAAGTCCAATAAGCATCCAGGAGTTTGGATATACTATGAGATTATTTGTCTCATTATTCATGTATTGGGTCATTGTGTCTTTGTTAAGACTTTTTGTCATATCATACTATTGTAAGGTTCCAACATGTTGAACAAAATACTTTCAAGCAGCCACTCAGATGCCTGGCCTTGCCGCCTTGTGAAAACAACTTTAAATGTAAAAAAAATAGCAAACGTTTGTGTGAAATTTTCTTAATTTCATGTCCACATTAAGTCAGCATAATCAGCTCCGGACCTTATGAATCTCTGCTCTCCTATAGCCTTCACAAGCCGGGTTTAATCCACCCACATTTGTTGGTTCACTTTTGTGAGTAACACCCCATATGAGGATATCTCATGCCGCACCGCGCTTGTTCACTTGATGCAGGAACTCCACTTGAAATCACTGAACTTGGCATGTCTTTGGTGTCCCTGTTCTTCATGTGATATGATGTAGTTGCAAGGCTTTTTTGACACGTTAAAAAATCACCAAAGTTTTGAAATGTCTGCAGCGAGGTTTTAATGGTTGTGAATGCATTTTAATGTATTGGCCTTTAGATTTTACATTTCAAGTGTGTTAGAGCTTTGCTTTGCTTAAAGAGCATCACCTGAAAACAATTGCAAGCACTCCTCCCCTTTTGCCTTAAACCAGCTTTTACTGGAAGGGTAATTTTGCCCATCTCCTCACCTCTGTGGGCTGAGGGAGTGTAGGGGCTTGGATGGGACTTTTTTCATAATGTTCAGCAGAGGGTGTCTTCTGTCTACCACATCCTCTCCCCTGATCCAGGAAAACATACACACTTCCAGGACTTCAGCTCCCCCACCTCCTGCCGCCAGACCCATCCTCAGCCAGGGACTTTCCACTGCCGCCCTGCCCAGCCCTAAAGAGGCCAGTCAGCTGCACTCATTCTCCCTGTGTGGAAAAGGCATCCATACAGTCATATGGCCACCCTTTCAAGACTTTTCAGTATTTGATCTCAACTATAAACATACATCCCAGCAAGTGAGTCAAAAGTTAAAAATTCAGGACCATTAATTTAGTTTTATAATACAATATTTATTATTTATCAAATAAATTTGACTCAGAGGTTGTGTTTTAATCAACAGGTGTGGTCACAGTATGCAATCCTTTCGTGAAAATTGTAAAGAAAAAAAATAATAATAATGTTAAAGAAAAAATTGTAATACTACTATAAGTGCACACCTAATCAAATGCCACTACTACAACTCTTCTTAATGTAATCCATATTTAAAGTTGTTTTTCACTGTATACTGTCACATATACCATCTACTTAAAATCAAACATTTGTAACTTTAAAAACACTGTTCCAATACATGTACATTTCATCAGTGTTATGTGAACTTTCCACACAATCATTAATCCAAGCATCTGTAAATCAAATCTAAAGAGAAACTGGGGTAAAAGGCACATGAATGAGTCAATTTCCTCAAAGAACTTGATCATGTAAAAACCTTATATAAAACCATCTGGGTCCACTCATTTTATCTTAATTTAATAGATTTTAACATAAGTGTATAAACAAATATAAAATGTTTTTGTCTGCTTCACCTGACACACTGAGCAGTTCTACACCGGGAAAGTACCTATTTCATAAGAAAGCTATGACTAAAATAAAGCTTGCCACAACATAAACATCTCAGAAGTCCAAATTACTGTGGACTATTATAACTATGTGTCCACTCACTCTGGTGGTGATAATTAAAGTCCATTTACTGATCATAAAACCTTGCATAATAACATTAAAAAAGATTAGTTTGTGTAATTGGATATTTCTAGTTAAGGATTACTCTATGTTGCACCACAATGTCAAAAGGTCAGTGACATAATCTTGTATCTAGATGCACTGCCAAAATATGCACCCACTGGAGAGCTTAATATGCAGTACCTATGTCCTGAGTCTGTTATTAGATGTATGCACATATAGACTAGTGTCTATTGTGGGCTTTTTTGGAAGCAGGAATAATAATCTATCCGCAGGTTCAGGGTCACCTCGTTGTAAGACAACGACTAGTGATTTAAATTACAAAATAGAAAAAATTGTAACTATTAGCTGTGCTGATATAGCTGATGCTATTGCTTGCCCTGGATTTTTTCACAATATGGGGTTAAACTCACACCATTGAATAAATGTGGGTGTTTATATTGCCTAAGAATACCTCGACAAACAATGATTTTGAAGAAGAGATTCTTCCGCCCAGAACCTTTTGGGGATTTTTCACAAAAAGTCTACACAAAAATAAACACTAACTTGTCTCTTTAAGTCAGCTTTAATTGGCTACTTCTATGACCAAGTTTTTTTTTTTTTTTTTAAAACTTGAAATGAAAAACGTGAAATGTAAAAAGTGACATACACACAAAGGGTCTTTACACCAACACAACCCCCAGTTGCTGTCGGTACAGGAGCAACGCAGCGTCTGTTCAAGTCTCTTTGGGGCGTACCGATGTAAAAGAATATTCAGACAAACACAACCCAAACAGCCACTAGTTGCTGAACAAATATCAAGTGAGCATGATGCACGTGATGTAATGCTTGACGAAAATGATGAAACATAAGACGCAAGCGAGTAGTTGTCAAACTCTGACGGAAAACAAAGGTTTCTATATCTAGCCTCAGGAATTAAGCTCAACTTCTAATTTTCGCCAAAGTCCAGCCTTCGTACTGCGGTCGCTGCAACTCCTCGGCCTTTGTTTTCCTCGGACCAAATAGAGCCATTCTCTTCCGTACTTACGTCCTGTTTGACCTCGTGTAAATAACAACAATCCATGCTTGGCTAAATACTGTTTTTCTGTAAGCGTCATTTTCGGTTTTCCGCACAATCTTTCCCGCATTGATTTGCTGGTTCTCCTGTAGCCATTGGCCAATCAAACAGCTACATATGCGGCAACTGGCAGACTCTACAAGGAAGTCTTCGAAACCCCTCAAACACATGAGAACTGCCTTTCGACAAAAGTTGCCAGAACGGTTCAAATGGGTGACTGACCCTTAACTTGACTTGGCGTTTGACTCTATCCCAGAGTTACATAATGCACATTACATTATTTACACACTTAGTTGTTTTAGGGTGCTCAGCATAATTTTGGTTAAATATAAATTACATTTGAGTATTTTTTCTTTTCCAAGCATGACTATAAATTTACTATAAAGAGATTTATATCTTACTTACAGCAACTACCCATGTGGAGGAGGAGCATTGCCCTCCAGGACCTGACAGTACTTCCAGTATGGTGTGTGACAGGACAGAGGGGAGGTCAGCATGATCATAGCATCCTGGAAGCACCAAAACTAAAATACCACAGAGAAGGACATGATCTGTAAACAATATGTGCCCATGCTCACACATATCTGCTTTCGGAAGCCAGCTGACTCCGACACAGACTCCCAAGCATCCCCAGATTTCTTTCTTTCTTCTTCACACACATGCAGAGCCATTTACACACCAACCACATTATACGATTGACTATGAAAGGACATCGGGCTCATAACTCTCTTCCCTGGGGCAAGTGGGACCCCGTCACTGTCAGGCAAAAACAAAACAAAGAGATGGGAAAAGCAGCAAAATAAAGGCAGGAGAGGAGACAGGCGCTGTGTGATTAGAATAAACGGGCCAAAGATGAAGGCAGCCAGGACAGAGGCTACTCGAGCTCCTTTAATATTATTGGGAAATCTTCCACCCCTCTTTCATGACTGAGGGGACAGCAGCAGGTTGGGTGAATTTTCTAATAACCGGCGGCCTGAGGTTATTGTGTTGCGGTGCATTGTGGGTATGTGGGGGATATGTGTGATATTCTTGAGAACAGATCAGCATTGGGATTCCAAGGATACAAGTCTGATCACAAACAGCTTAAAAGGCACAAGAAAAATAAGATGTACCGTCAAACTGTTGCAATAAAGGTTTGTTAAAAGGTAAAATTGTTGGCAGATTAGTGGGTAATGGCTAGAGCTGCACATGCACATGGCAAGGGAAATGAAGTGACAAAAAATAACCTATTAAATGTGGAATTTATAAGTTAGTGACTGACGTGCTAATGACACATTACACACATTACAAACATTACAAATACTAATGATCAGATCAACACTCAAAAAAGTGAAGGAGATCCAATGTGACACTAGTCTTTTTTTTTTGAATGTTTAAGTATAAAGAATAAAAACCTGAAACATCCCACATTGAATCTGTGAATATAATTGTATTGCTTTGGTAATAAAGACAAATCAAGGAAATAAAGTAGTGGAAAATTTCAGTGCCAGTGGATGTTTTGTCTGTAGACTACAAAATAAACGCTGTTTATGGAAAGTGCTCAGAAACAGGGGAATTTGGAGTGGTGTCACATATTTTGGGATTGTACAGGAGAAACTCTTGTTTACTGTCAGTTATGACAGAAGTTCACATTTTATTATAATGGAATGTCTAAATCTAAAAGATTTTACATCTGTACGCATAGTTTTTATACTTAGTCAATGTTCAGACAGGTGAGGTAGTCTATTAATCCACCTTGATTTTCAAAAATATATTTTTTATGAAAGTAGGTTGCTCTGACAAAAAAGTTTAAAAAGCAAACACTGAGAAAAAAATCGTATTAACTAATTAAAAACTAATTAAGACAAGATTGTGCCAGATCTGGACACTTTGAAGCTAAAATGATGTAGTAGCGTTATATATTGAAGACATAAAACACAAAGGAAAAATACACATTATTCATGCAATAATTTTGAGGGAAAAAAATTACTTTGAAAAAAAAAAAAAAATTAACTGATAAAATAAAATTATTTTGTAATACATACAGCTCAATTCCGTCTGGTATGCACATATTTATGGATAAAAAAATCATCATACAAGTTTTATTTAAATTTATTTTATGTGTTATTCCTATCATAGGTCCTTTAATATAGGAACCTCTGATGCTAACTAGCGGTAAGAAGCTAGGAGACATCCCACAATCCCAGAACGTTTATGACGATACATGATCTGTGAATGATAACTTTGTAATGAATGAAAAGTTTTACTGCCTCAGACTTTAGACACACAATGCAATTCTCAGCATAAAGCAAACTTTATAAACTTTGAAAATGGCGGGGTTTAGCGCATTATCACCACAACATTTATTTTTAATTAGAAACAAAACTTAAGGCCACAGGCTCAGTTGCATGTGGGGAGACACAGCCGCTCACTGTTGACCCTGTGACAATCTCCAGAGATAAGGAGAAAAGAACTATAGGAACCAGGAGCTAGGAAATAGGAATAGGCTGGATGCTGGAGCACCTACTTGTCAACTCATACTGATGACATCATCAGTGACTCACAGAGTACAGAGGCACAAGGGGGTGAGGATGGTGGCGTGGGATCAAGTGACAGTGAGATCATCGCCTGCAGGCCAAAAGGGACTGGGCAGAGAGTTAGGTCAGCAGATCCCACACCTGCACGATCCACAACTTCTCTAATCTTCAGAGCAGATTTTTTTTAGACTATGACTAAAAGCTGAATGAAAATAAGACCAGAGCAGTGCTGACTGTGTTTTCTGTTAAGTGGATACACACCAGCTCCTGAAAATCTAACTTGAGTGAGTCAGTCTGCACAGCCAAGGCCATGTGTATTTTTTTAGATTCAAAGTCGGCTGAATCAGTTTTACTGTATATGTCCATTTGCCTAATATGGGTGAAGCATCAGTAATGTGGTTGGAGCAAAGTGGTATACATTGTGTCTAAGCCTAACCAAACCTAACCACACATGGAAAAATCCCACACAGCTAGTTGCCTTTTGCCAGCACAAAGCACATGAGCCCAATGGTCCAATTGAAGCTTCCACTTAAAACAGCACATTTCCAGGCAGGCAAAGGTACTTGAAAACTTTAAAACTATGTTAAGTTAAAAAAAAAAAAAAAAAAAAAAAGGAGAGCTGCTAATGCTGCAATGCATTTTTTTACTGATTCAACAATTGATGTAACTTGGCCAGCCAGATGGTTTATCTCGGGTATTTGTGAATTCACAAACACGAGATAAACCATCTGGCCTTCGTCCGGCTCGATTGGTTTGAGAGTCCGAAACGGCCGTGGTTCGGCCCACTCACATCACAGCAGCGTGGTTTTGAGGCCCAATCACATTGTAGCAGGGCGGGCTAACACGGGCCGTTAGCTCCCCGGTGCCGCAGCCGAGTCTGATTCAAGCTAAACAAGACGGCGGCTTCCGTGGATGTACGTGTTTCTGCTGCTTTTGATGCGGTTTTAGCAGAAATACGGAGTAATTTCTTTTTGAAAGAAGAGCAGTATGTGTGACACGTACTTGTTCTATCTCACGCGGACATTGGATACACCATTACGAGTTGTTGCTGTGATTGGCTAGCTCAAATAAGGTAGGCCCCACACCCAATCAGCTCCACGATAAGCTATTTCACTAAACGCCCCGCTTTTCTCGAACGCTTTCAGCTAGTCAAGTCCCAGATGGATATAGTGAGAACTCAGATAGGAGTTCAACACATATCCATCTGGCGTGAGCCAGGTTACAATTGATGAGTATGAGGTTGACAGAGTAAACAAACTGAGTACAGTGAAGGGCATCTGGGCTGTGTGAGTTGTAAGGTAAAAATGTAGTGCCAAAATCAAAGGTCAAGCAATAAAGGATTATCGTTCGACGTAACTTTCCGCCTTACTACGCATGTCACCTGCTGTCTGTCTAGTTGGCTGGAGAAATGTCTTTGATAAAAACAACTAAACGAAATGGCTGTTTTGATCAGGTATAAACTGGTATGACAAATGTCTGGGTCCTGAAGTTTGAGGCAATATTTTTCTCATTTTTTTTTCGTCGTAAAGACAAATTTCATTCACAAATGTTGATTAAGCAACATAACTTTTGTTTTCGCACAATGATTCACTCTTGTAGCTGACAACAGCGTTGGCTAGTGTTGCTGCTACAACTTCTGTCAATCAACCCTTCTGCTATGTGGCTGTGTGTGCATTACTCATGTTGATAAACAAATAAGCCCTCTAATAGCCCGGCATTCAAATGTTAGAACTCAAGACATTATTACACTACAATAGTGTACAGTACGCCTTGTCAACGTGTCAGTAATAAAAGTCAGCACTAGTAAAGCAGACTGCACACTCACAGACTGATTTTCAACTCGCTCCAAGTGGAGTGGTGATAATTGATAAGGTTTATACAAATTTTGACACAGGCTGCTTAATTGCCGCACTTTGTTGGAACTCCATGATTTCACAGTGGTTGTAACCCCACAGAGATAAAGAGAGACACCAACCACAATCATCTCTGTTAAGTATTTAGTTTTAGTTTTGTTTTTTTAGTTTTAGAGTAATGGATAAGGAAATTAATTTCGGTATACATGCCGAAACTATTACTTGTAATTGCTTGTTAATATAGTTTATGTTGCCAAGGCACTCTCAAAAAGTTGCAAAATGTAATACCAAATTCGGAATTTTTTAAGCCTATTAATTTGTTGAAATATCTAGTTCAAACTGAATAATAGATAAGAGTGAGGGTGACAAGCTATGAGAAGGAAGTGATTAACATTAGAAGTGCATGACTCTTAACAGACAGAGATGAATTACATCATTAGAATGTTTTCATGAAAGGAGCAACCACAATCTTTGCTATACACATTGACTTTAAAAAGTGAACCATATTTCAAGAAAAAATATATCAAAAGAACACTACGTATTAAAAAAATATTAATGTATAGAATCAGGAGTTTGTTTGAGTTGTGGTAATTTTCAGCACACTTCTGCATTAGCACTGAGCATTGACAGTTGCCTTCTCTTGAAATTGCCCAGTCTGTTTCTGTTCAAATACACAAATCACTTGCACTACAGCAAATAAATTGAACAGGAGAGAACGGAGATGGAGTGTTTTTGTTTTGTTTTTAGAAACTGATAAGCATCCAAAATTAAAAATACAATATGACGCGTTTAAATCTAGAATTCAGAACTTTCACTAAATTACTTGACATACTAGAATGAATATCATTATCTTGAGTAAAACTTTCTTCTTGTAAGAACAAATTCAGTGGCGCTAGTAAATGAGGCAGACAACAATGGCACATAGTAAATTCTGGTTTGCGCAATCAGATGTTTTTGTTTTGTACACTTGCTGCCATGGGTGTCTCATTGTTTATGCTGAGAATAGACAGCATGAGGAAGAGCGATAGATACAGCTCTTTGATGTTGGTGCGTCTTTGGTCCACATCCTTTTTCCAGTGCAACTTGTCACTTGGTCTTCCTCTCAACTAAACCCCCTTGATTTGTGGTTAGGGATTCAGTCTGTGCACCTCACATCCCTGTTGTCCCACCTTTGATCGCCTCTTTTCTCTCCTGCCATCACAAACTCGGTCTAATTGCCTCTTTTACCCTGCAGCCCGCCCCAGTCGTCACCACTCGGATGCCTGGCCTCTCTCTGTAGACTGTCGAGAATCCATGTGGACATGATAACAAAGCATTAGTCCCTCCAGTGTATAGATCCAGGGAACTCATGGTTCCTACAGGAGAGTGCTCCTTGGATCTGGTGCACTTCCTGAGGATTGCGGGGAGTAGACAAAGGGATTTTAATTGTAATAGAATAGTGTAGTAAACAAGAATAACATTATAAGAGGCCAATGCTGAAAAATATGAAAAAAAAAATTGGGGAATGGGTGAAACCATTCCACTAACATATTCAGGTACTTGTGAACTTGGTGACAATCAAAGTCCTCCAAATCTAGCAAATATAACTAATTAAGGAAAATTCATGCTAATAAGCTGGAGTATTTAAAAAATTTTGAATTTTTCAGACAAGGCCAACACTATGTTTTGCTAGCCTGTTGCCTAAAGAACACACATAAAGCCTCATTTTCACACTATTTTCACACTAGTACTGAGGAACACCACAAAATATTACTTCTATGCTGTTTTACAAGTGGTGAAACATGAATTGTTTCACCACTTGTAAATCAAGTTATGTAATCAATTTATGTTCTGTAATTTGGAGAAATATATCAAAATACATAAGCTTGAAAATATCATCAGAGCTTATAAGCCTTCAGTTTCTCAAAATCTTTAGCAACTGTATAGACGCTAGCTATAAAAAACTCCTTTATGATAGCTGCATCACTGTACATGTTTCTCAGTATTTATTTCACAGCATAAGTGTTGCTTTTTCCTTCGTTCATAAACACTGCTCTTAATGTCAAAAGAGTAAAGATCATAACACAGAAGAGGTGTTGTTTTAGCAGTTACGAGACATATGCAACAGTGTGAATTCACATACGTACATATGTTTCTATACTTTTACATGCTTCTGTTAATGGTTAACTTTGTCACTACTTTGATGCACATCTGGATATCTTGAGTATAACTGAACGCTTACAGGTACTGATGCTACTAACCTTCTTACAGTCTATTTGTGCTGCTTTGAGATTGAGGCAAAGGCGAGTGCTGTGATCCCTAATGATTGCTCTGAGTGTACGATACAAATTCCTACAAGGTGGAGATAAGTACAGAGCCACCACGCCCCCAGCCCCTCCACATCCTCTGCTCTTTCTTTCTCTTGTCCTCCTACACATCCCGGCCCTTTCATGTGCAAAGCAGATGAAGTCAATTGACATGCTAATGAGAGCAGTGCGGCTTCACAGCGGTCCTGCAGCCACATCTCCACCACACACAAACACAAGTATGCACACGTGTGGACAAGATATGTGGCACAAGGGTCTAAACAAAGTCGCCAGCTTTAGAAAATTCACACCACTTTGTTTTCATAACTTTTTAGCTTCAGCTTTTTAGCTTTTTTATTCTGGTTACCAAATAGTGATAACCAGTGCCCTATTTTAGAAATATGTATTTCTTTTGACACGTAGGTATGAATTACCATATTTAGTGCACATCTAGAAGACCTATAAACTGTCATGATGCTACGTACTGGATCACTGTATGACTATGTTTATTTCTCTTCATTAATGTTATTTGTTTATTTTCTTATTAAGCACTTTAAATATAAAACATTATACATTTCATTATAACAGTGAGACAATTCACAAATCGCAATTTTCTAAGACAGGATAGGACTAGTATAGAAGCCTAAAGGCTTTTGAATGGGCCGCTCCTAAAAAATTAAACATAAACATATAATGCAATCAGAGGTTACGTTAGCCGGCACCTGCCGGTCTTTGGCCGGTAAAATATACCGTTGACCGGAAAAAATAGACGTCCCCGGTCAGCTTGACCGTCAGAAATAATAGGCGAAAAAATAAAAAGTCGAAGAAAAATGAGGAATAATACATGATTTACTGTGGACTATTTCATGATAATTCCACATTAGTTCGTTGTGGTCAGTCTGGGCGTTTCTCGGGTTCAGAAACTAGACAAGACTCGCGCTGATACACGTGATCCTGGCGCTGCTCGCAGGTGATTGACAGGTGCTCAGAGAAACGAGCGCGTGCTCGTGCTGCGTAGACCTGCCACGAGCTGCTACTGGGAGACAAAACAGGTACCAACACTTTACACGGGAAGCCCATCAATAAAACCTCACGCTGAATTTTGAAATCTCCGGATTAAAAGTGGGATGCACGGTCCCGATGCGCTCTGGGCTCGTCTCAGACACGTGGAGGTTGATGCTGGCTTGACTCAGGTCCTGACACGGGGATCACACGGACTTGACTGGTTCAGTCCGCAGACGGGCGCGAATCAAAGTGCGTCTCGTCATCATGATAAGTAAAAGTTAAGAACTTCATAAACAATCACCAATTTTAGCTTAAACTAACTGGCCAAAGTTCATGTGCAGTTGTTTGCATAAGGCAATAATATGTGACCGGTTGTTCTCCTAATTGACCGGAATTTCCAGATCCTGCCGGTCAAAGTGCATAAAAAAAGTTTAGCGTAACCTCTGAATGCAATGTAGACAAAACTCGTCTCATCAATAAAATAAATCATTGTTTTTAAGTATTTTATACATAGTTATTATATTACATAAACACGCAATTTAAAGAAAATATGAGTTTATTTTCAAGTCTGGTTTTGTACATTGATAACAACATAAAGTGCTCAGAAATGTCTGTATGAGTGTTCTGTAATTTGTTCCATGATAGCGGATAGAAAACAGCTCACAACTTTCTTGTGTAAAGGTATAGAGGGATTTTTTGTTTATCAACACGGGCGATGCGCGCGCACCCCGTCTGTAAAAACAGTGGAAACAAGTCAAAAAAGCTCCGTTGTCAGCCCGTCAAAAGTTTATCACTTTGCAAAAACAAAAGTTATGCTGCTAAGTTAACATATATGGATGAGATTGATACTACGACCTTTAGAAGTTACATTCAAGTAAGTGAGAAAAACGGCGAGAAAAACGCTGTCTCAAGCTTCAGGGGACAGACGTCTGTCAGACCGATTCATACCAGATGAAAGCAGCTGCTGTCGTCCCGTTTCGTTGTTTAATTGGAACAAGTTTCCCAATGTAAACAAATGGAGAGGCGCGCTTTCTGCATGACGCACGCGCAGTAGGGTGGAGAGTGACGTCGACCGAAAATCCCTCTATATGCAGCTCAGCAGCCTGTCAAGTTGGATAA